>VONZ01002730.1:0-39564 GCA_012976165.1 Labeo catla | reverse complement strand
TAATCTGCCCACTTGTGCGGCTCCTTTCCCACCAGCTTGCTCAATGCCCTTTGAATAAGAGAGGAGTCATTAATAGCAAAATTTCTCTATTTGTGTGGCAATTTTGAAAAATCCCCTGCTAACTACAATAGCCAATATTTTAAATTGTACTTTAATTAGAAATTGTCAGTTTCATACCTCTGTATTGTACCATTGAGTTTTTCTACCAATCCATTGGTCTGTGGATGGTAGGGAGCACATAAACTCCTTTAAATGCCAAGCATTTCACAGACACCCATATTGATATGTTAACATAGGTACAGACAACAGGATTTGTTGAATTTTTTTTCCAATTCCTAGAACTAATAAAAACAAGCAAATCAGGTTTAACCATTACCTTGTTCACAAATTCCGTGCCTTGGTCTGTCAGTAGCCTTTTGGGGGCACCAAATCTGTAAAACAGCTTGATAATACAGCCTGTGACCTCCTCTGCGCTTTTAGGTTTTAGTGGGAAAGCCTCACACCATTTTGTAAAGTAATCAATAATTACACAGATATACTGGTAACCATCCTTGGTTGGTGTGAGCTTTCCCACTAAATCCATTCTAACAATGTCCCATGGCTCAACCACCTGTGGAAAAAAAGTTACATGTTCAATGTTGTTGCTATCATAAGTACAAAATAATTAAGTCATCTCATTTACAGAAACTTACTTCAGTAGGTGTATAATCAGCTTGATTCTTAATTTGTGCCTGCTTTGACTGGTATGCAGCACAGTGCCTGACCTAAACAGAGTCATTTAGTAGAAAGAGTGTATATGTATGTACATATAAAAATAAATAAATAAATAAATAAATAAATTTTACTTACCCAATTTCTAATATCCACAGACATGGAAGGCCAGCAAAATCGATTACTGATGGCATCCGTTGTTTTAACAATACCACAGTGGGCACCGATTGTACTGGTGTGGAATTCTTTGAAAATCTGTTTGGCCTCTTCACTGCAGCATATCACTTTGGCTAACCCACCCTCTCCCTGTCTTCTTATATAATACAAAACTTCATCTAAAGGCAGTAAGTTTTGTTTATTAAAATCCAGTATCTTTACACACTAGAAGACTCACTGAACCAAGGTCTACATAAAACCAAATATGCCACACTCACCCTTCATAATGAATTTCTTTGCCTTTCTCAAAAGCACATATTTTTGTTTTTTTTGTGAAGTCATCAGGGATTGTCCCAGACTTTTTAAAATCACACAACAAGTGGAAAGTTTTCTATCCATTTTTTTAGAATCCAGCTACCAAGATGTTTGGTTGATGGGCATATGCTATTCATCAGAGGCTGTTATTTATTACTATTTTAATATAATTATGTAACTCAACACCACAGCTCATTTATAGTGCTTAATAAATTGGATTAATGTAGCTAGTTAATACAATTGTTAATTACTTATTTTAATGTTTAATTATATGTTCCCCTCAGTGTGCAGGGATAATGAGCAAGGAACAGATTGCCAAACACAGTATTGTATATATATATGTGTGTATATATATATATATATATATATATATATATTTGGACTGTTGTTTTTTTAATCATTGCTATAACCACCTTTCACATTTTTTGTATTTTTCAACTTGCTTTAATCTTACATATGTAAATATGAACAACATGAATTTGCCAGCAGTTTCTTGCAAAATCTTATTTAAACAAAACTTATATACAGCTTAATTTCAGTTTGTGTCATTTATGTTTGTATAATTTATTTTGTAATATCTTGTGTTTGTGCATCCAGAGGGAACACACGTTTGGATAACACCTACAAATAGTAATGCAGCTGCTGCATGTATTTATGCATGAATAAAACTGGAAAAGTTAACTCTTTGTGCGTGTGTGTATTGAAGTACTAGAAGCAGTCTTTTATCGGAAATATATTTAAAATGAACCCCTTTTTTATTTCTGTCACTCTTATCCTAAATTGCCCTTTAGCTCTCATAAACAGCTTCGAATGACTTTATTTTTTTATTGTAAGGCTCTTAAAAAACATAAAACGAAAACAAAGCAACACAAAACAACACCAGAGAACAACATAAAAAAATATTTATTTCTTTATTTGAACATGCATCGAATGACAATTGAGTTAAACTGCAGTCAGTGAAAGTTATGAAAAGTTATGAAAAGTTACGATGCAGCAAGATACACAGCAACTAGGGACACAGTTTACAGCTTTAAATTAACGACAAAAAACAATGAGGAACAACAGAAATGTGTTCGATTCGTGCTGTGCTTGTTCAGTATCATTCACGTTCTAATAAAAGTACATGCAAAAATATAAGCATTTTAACCTATGTGAATAACATAAACAGCTGTACATCTAAACGGGGCGTATGAACATTCGGTTTTATTACCTTATTTAAATAATTCATCAAACAAGAGCTGAAGAACAGACAACACACTACACTCCATTCGCTTGTTCGTAGTTCAAACGCCACGGCCCACCACGGAACAACCTTAGGAATATTCGTACTAAGCCCGCCCATTTGGAACCGTTTTTCACGGGAACTGAATATTACACAACACCGGGAACTTCCGGATAAGCAAAGACTTTAACGTTATATACACTCGAATGGATTTTGATACGAATAACAAGTTTACTATAACTTGTTTAGAAATGCTAATGTTAGCTTCAAAACTAAATAACACAAATGCGCAGCTACACTATAAAAATATCGTTTACATGTTGTATGAAAGACTCACCTCAGTGGTTGTCATGATGTCTGCTGTAGTGTCCGAGTTTGTTGTAGTTGGTGAAACAGGTTCACTGAAGAAAGAGCGCGTTATTTTCTCACACATTTCCGAATGGATGCCTGGAATAAATTCAAATCATTCCCGCCCGCAGTTCCATCATTGTTGTCCAATACAGACAGTGTTGCCAACTCCTCAGTAAGGAAAGTAGCTATTGGCTGTCCTAAAAGTAGCTAGAAGGCGCTAAATGACGTCATCGACTAATTTGCATAAACGACCATATGCATGTAATTGTGATGGACGCTGTAGAGAGCGGAGTAACATCGCTGGAGAGACAAAAGGTGAGTAAAAACCACCCTGAATATGTTTAGAACCACAAATGAACTTCTAATGTGGATTCTTTTTTTTTATTTATTTTTTTTTTTTTATTTACGATTCACAACCCTCCTCCTTTATCCGGGCTTGGGACCGGCAATAGTGACCCAAAAGAGACACTCTGGCGGAGTTAATTGTTTTTTTGTTTTTTTTCTTTTTTACCTGGCCCACTTAGGAGCCTATAAAACATTAACATTTTTAACCTTTTTTTTTTTCTTTTTAAGTTTGGTTTTTAACCCTATGGTCCACTAAGAAACCTACAACTCACAGTAAAATATTAACATTTTTAACCATAACATTTTCTTTGTATACAATCTTTTTTTTCTTCTTCTTCTTTTTCTTAAGTTTGGGGTTTAACCTTATGGTCCACTTAGGAACCTACAAGAAGTCACAGTAAAACATTACCATTTTTAACTATAGTATATATATATATAAAAAAATTATACAATCTAGATTAACAAAAGAGATAATAGAAAGAAAATGGGATATAGTAGAGAAAATCTGAGAAAATGGTAACTAGTCTGGCCCTAATTCAGGTTAATTGTATTTTTTTCATACCCCCCTCCACATACAGACAGGCTGTGCTGGCTCACAGAAAGAGTGGCTCGTCGTCATTTTGGACAAGGCTCTCTATGGCAGGTTCAGCAACTGAGGGAGCTGACTTGAATGAGTAAGCAGCTGATGTGCCAAAAAGCTGCAAAACATTATCTGGGAGCTGATGCTCATAGCAAGCCTCACCAGACAGCTTCAGTCCATATCGGATGTACAGGATGGAGTTAAGGGTCTGCAAGGACATCCGATTTCTGAGCTTGCTTTTTACCACACTCATCTGGCTGAAAACTCTCTCGACTTCAGCATTCGAGTGTGGTAAGGACAACACAGACACAGCAGCCATGGCAAGTTCTTGAAATGGGTTGATATCAGCTGCATCTCTGAACTTCATAATCTCACTCCAGAAACTCATTGTGTTTTTTGTCTCATTCCATTTGCTAAGGTGGATGGCACGCCATTGCTGGACAATTTTGTCTATGTCTGCAGGGGAGTAGCCGAGGAGCTTGGCTATTTTTCCTATTTCTCCAGGGCTCTTATTGTGCTTTAAAGTTTCCTCCACATTAAAAACTGACATGTACTGCAATGCTTCGATGTTGTCCGGCAGTCTCACCCTCAACTCATTAGTGAGAGAGATGGTGAAGGCTACACACCGCTTTCGGACATTGATTTCATGCTCCGGCACAAGATGGAGCTCAGCTGCCTTTGATTCAAAAAGGTAACCAAGGTACGGTTTGGGACTGATGTCTCCATCTATTGGCCCTTTAAGAACATCCGTTTTTGCCAGTGGATTCAGCACCCTGCTACTCACAGACTTTATCAGGCTAACCAAGCTTTCAAGTAGCTTAAGAGGATCTACTTGTTCACCCTCAAAAGCCTTGATGGCCAACTGTACCTCACCTAGCACTGACTTCAAAAATGTCAGATACAAAATGTTTTGAGGGTCGCTATACATGGAATACAACACCTCAGCCATGTAGCAGTGTTCACTGGACTTGGTGACTGAGAAATGCAGCCTAAGCTCCTCCCACTGGTCCAAAATGCGTGAAACCGCAGGTTCAATGGAGAGCCAACGTGTGGCACAGACCTTTGTTATTTGTAAAGGTTTTTCCCCACAGTTGATGGTCTCATATATGGCCTTGTAGGCCTCCCTGCGCTTTGGAGACACTGAAAACCAGTTATAAGTCTCTCGTACCAGGTATTCCACACTACGGGGGATGGTGTCATTGGAAGCATGACTTACAGCAAGCTGCAGAGAGTGGCATACACAGCGAATAAGAACAAGATCTTTAAGGCCATACTCTTCCTTCAGGACTTTATGGACCCCATTGTTAACCCCTGTCATGACAGAGGCATTGTCAGTCCCTATCCCCAGGAGTTTCTCTTTTTTTAGACCACACTTCACGAGGAAACCCACAACAGCACAGGCTATAGATCTGGCATCTCCTCCCTCCAATTCAACAAGCCCCAGAAATGTTGAGACAACTGTCTGCTTGGTGTCACTAAAGTACCTTATCACAACCCCCAAGTATTTAGAAACACTTATATCTGTGGACTCATCGAGGAGGAGGCTGAAACGCTGATCACCCACATCTGCAACCAACTTTTTGAGGAAGTATGGTGCTAGAACACCATTAATCATCTCTGTGCACTTTGTCCTGTGCATTTTGAAATGGGTAGCTGCAGTGGAGTCTGAGAAAGCAGCTCTACATGCTTCTCCAATGTGGTCACATGCTAGCATGGAACAGTGTTCAGCGATAGCTAATGCCATGGTGGCCTCAGCCTTTTTAGCAGAGTCAATTTTTTGAATCATAAATGGCAGGCTTTTTTGGGTGGAACTATCATAAGGCTTTGCCTTTTGAGTGTGTTTTTGAGTTGCCTTGTGTTTTTTTACATCACTAAGTTTGGCATAGAAATCAGCCTTACAATACAAACAGTATGCCCGTGTATTGTCTCCAATAAACGGCTTTAACCAACCTTTGAATTCAGGGTTTGATTCCCACTCCTTTCTATATTTTTGTGTGTACAGTTTAGACATGATGAACTGGCTAGCTAGTTTAACTTATGTCACAGAAAGGCACAAACACGACGAGATAAGTAAGTGGACCAGACGAGTAAGTGACTGAGGCTGTGTGAGTCAAACTAAATGCAGCTTTTTATTTTTGTTAAGTGATTTAATTATTTTAGACAAAGTACATTTTACATTTTAAATCCCTTGCTGAATGCAAGACAGGGCGGGATCAGCCAGCGGCGGCTTCACGCACATGATGCGCGATTCATTTGCAGTCAGGACACGGAGGGGTGAACATCTCCGCGCTCTGACTGCAGCTGGGAGGGGCTGGTGCACGAGAACTGGGCCGCCTGTGAGTGCTTTGCCACGGGGGATGGGTCAAACGGCAGCACCCGCTGCTCGTTGAGAAGAGTAAGAACAATGTGCGGTTTCACGTCAAAAAGTCTCTAAAAGTCTCCAATAACACCAGTAAAAGTCGTTAGATTTGTCGCTAGTCGCTTTTTTGAAAATGTGTCGCTAGAGGGGTCTGAATACTCGCTAAATATAACGACAAAGGCGCTAAGTTGGCAACACTGAATACAGAAACAACTCAGCCAACCGTCGTGGGCGGAGCGAAACTAGCGGCAAATTTGAATCTGCGTTCATGAGCGGATTGTGCGTGGGCGCGCGCGCGTACATACTCTCTTTAAACCTACCATGACAGACAACAACACCAAATTTGAGGATATTTGCAAGACAATGTTAAAAGAGTAGTAAAAGTATTTTAAAACAATTAACAGTACATGTAGGCTTCTGTATGTACAAATATTATTATTTGACCTTAAAACCTCACATTAACCTTCACATAATTAACGACCTTCAATGCTAATAAAAACACTTTGACTAAATGATATGTGGTTCAATTTTTCCTTTCCTTTTTACGGAAATAATCTGTAATTATTACATGACATTTCATTTTAAATTACACATTACTCTGTAAAAATACAGAAAATGTCCTTTTAAAAAACAGAAAATGTATGTAATATCAAAATACAAGCAATTATCTGTAAATTTAATGGTGGAAATTTAAAATACAGAAAATATCTGTAAAACAACAGGTATTTCATCGTATAATGAAAAAGAGGTAAAATACTGTAAAAAAAATACAGAAATTTACATGTAAAATTATGTTTATTCTTAACAGTGTACTTTTTCTGAGATTTGAGCAGAGGTGTTTGTGTTGCACATCATATATGACAATGTTAGCATCCATTAATTTTAATTGTTGGAGAAAACTGGTTAATTTTAAGCTTTTTTGCTCTATTTTCATCTTCCGGGTTTAAAATCTACATTGTGCTGTCGTCACAGTTTGTCAATGTTCAAGTTGTTTTTGATGCCACTTACAAGATCCTGGACTTTTACAGTCAGACTGAATTTTCCTTGTATGATGTCCTTCCAAATTAAGGACTGATTGCACTAGAAGAATACATTCTTCCTTGGACCAGTTTGGTTTTCTTTTTGTTTTTATTTTTAAGAGTTTGGAATATTAGTCTTTCTTTTCTTTTATATACAGCGTGCAATTTGGGTGATGTGATTAGTCAGCTTAATTACATAATTATAATCCATTTGTAAATGTAATTAATCTGTAAACTTGCTAAGAAAATTCTGCAAGATTGTGAAATTTAGAAGTACTTAATTGTAGTTGTGTAAAATAAGTGTAGTTATTTGTAATTGTCACAGGATTCCAAGGAAGGCAAAGATGATCACAATAATCCACTAGAATAGCTTTAATAAGATTCACAAAGTACATGAAAGGAAAACAAACAGATGTGACACTTAATAGCAGACAAACCAAAAGGGAAAACACAGGACTATAAATACTAACAAAGCAATTAGGGAGAACTGAAACAGGTGCGTGGCTAATTAACAAATCAACTAAACAAGACCAGCCTTGCATTCAGCCCCGACAGAAGATTGCAAAACGTTTTTTAAACGGAAATGGTGGTGTGTTGAACACCATGATGACGCAATAGTTGCAACTATGGCAGCTGAGAAGGCCATGCTTTGTGTTCTTTTTGAAGAATTTTCGGAGCCTGGTGAAATCTGTATAAATACGTGCAATACTGCAAAATATGCCCAATGTTACAGTCACTGCCCTTAATGACCAGAAAAACATCCCAATCAAGTGAAGGGGTTTGTGGAAACTGTTCCTAATTATTGTGATCCAATATTTGCCTCGCATTTCAGGATGAAAACACAAACATTTCAGGTGAAGGATAATCCACTCCTTACCTCCGAGACTGTGTTATGATCTATATGACCTTATTATTTTTATTGTGAGTAACCTTATTAGGCTTATCATTATTGCTGATCACTCTTGTTGTGCTGTGATATTGTAATATTTACCATTATATAATCAGAGGAGTATAGAAAAGTTTATGAAAGTGTCACTCCACAATACAACAGCAAAATATATAAATATGTATAGTATTTTTGTTACATTAATCATCGTCTCTTTAGAACCATGTGGTTTATGTACATGTTGCTGCTGATTGGGCTGACATTTTTGACACACCCACCAAACCAGAGAAAACGTATCTCAAACCCGTTGCACACCACGTTGCACATCGTTCAACACGGAAACTGTAGCAAAATGTTGGGCTCCAGTGTAAGATTGAACTTACCCCATGGTTTATGTGAAGAATGTTGCTGATGGTACATGAGTGACTTACTTTTTCTTGTCAAAGAACAATCTTGCAGGACATCCCTTTGGCATCTGTCAGAAGGGTGATTGGCAACACTTCCTAATTGATCAACAGTTAAGCTGCTTGAGTGGCAAGCAACACGAGCAGCCAGCTTAAATTTTACCTCCTTCACTGCAACAACGTATTTCTTATGAAGGAACTGCCTGTCAAATGATGTTCTGGCATTTGAAAAAGAAGCCATTTTTTATGCTTTTCAGTAGCAGCATGAGTTAACAGATCACTAGCTCTGATTTCACATTTGCAATATTTGAAGAATGCTTTTTTGTCACCATTGCAACACTTTGAATCCATTCCATTAATTCTGTTTTCTGTGCCCTGAGTGGATTGTGATATGGAAATATGCATCGGTCAAATCTTCCGATATAATCCAAGCCTTGGGACTCAGGGAGCATAGCAAGTGACGTACTACAAGCATTTTGAACTCATAATATCTGAGGTGCCTGTTCAGGCCAGGCTCTTCCCTCAGAACTGGGGAAGCCCTCTCCAAAACTGAAATTGCAATTGTGTGAAGTCACAGTGTTCGTGTGCATACATGCCACCCCTTGAGACAAGCAGCAAAGATCCCTGGCATGCCCTGGGAAACCCCAGTGTCTTTTGCAAATGTTGCTGGATATTGCATCACATTTTCCTTCATTTTTTTTTCACATGGTCCAATTATGACCTAGGAGGCATTGTATACTGAAAATAACATTTCTCAGCGCAAAAAGGAACCTACAAGAGAGTAGATTTAAATTTGTTATCAATAAAGAAAAGAAAACAGCTGCCTCTGGACTGACATTCCTCCTCCTCCTTTTGTGCCAAGAAATGTCCCCCATTCAGGTGTAGATCAGTGATCAGTGCATTAAGGAAAGCCAATTCTGTTTGGGCAGGTTTACCAAGGACAGCCAAAGATGGCACTGGGCCACCTAACTACTGGCCATTACATGACCCAATGACACTAAGGCATAACATGTTGTGAAGAATCCAATCTGTCATGGACAGTACTTCCCCCATAAGCATGTCGCTTAGCTTTCCCCTGACATGGTCTCACTTACTGTAGCCCCCCAAAGCAAATAGCCTGATAAGTCTGCAGCAAGGACATTGGGCTCAAATGCCCTTGCCATGCAGGTCTGATCACTATAAATCCTGCCAAGCTCTTTGTATAAAATCTGGCACAAATCCATTGGAAGGGTAAGGATACAAGCTATGCCACGTTTTGGGTTGGTGCCAGGTATGCAACAAAGAGAAATGTCTTGGTGGTGGTGGGGGTTTACTGCTCCCAGTACTGGAGTGAAGGTGACATGGTAACACAATACGGTAAGGATACACAAATTACCATGAATTCATGCATAAATTCATGCATTCATTATGCATTACGTACACACACACACACACACACACACACAGTATATAAATAACAAATAACACTTTAAGTGCAAACAATAAGTGTAACCATAAATCAAAGTAGTGCTCTCTTAAACTAAAAGCAAATCTTAAACTGCAAAGCATGAAAAGCTAAGAGATGGTGACTACACAGAACAGCCATAGATATGGTCATGTTTTTCAAGAATATAAGCATGTCTAAAGCTGGCTGCACTCTAGAAGATTTTGAGAGCAATTTTAAGCCCAATTTACAGTAGCCATTTTACAATAAGCCCAATTCGAGGCTTGTCGCAAATTATTTTTTGTCCAAAAATACTGTTGTGTGGTGTCATTAATATTATTTAACTGCTCCCAATCGAGACGGAGCGTCCCCAAACTCAAATCGTAAATATCAGACATGATGTTGCGTGCTTCTATAGCTGAAACTTGACAGCTACAAATATCCCACATTTTTCACTGTGAAACAGAACGCGGGCCGGTAGAGCCAGCTGACAACGTTGATTTTGTCTTCAATTTGTTTTTCTTCTCTAGACATCGTTCCTACAATCAACAAGTGTGTGGTCTCATGGTCTGGTCGAATCATCTAGTGTGTGCGTTCAGAGGATTGTAAGACTAAAAAATCATTTGAAGCTGTCTTTGTGTCTGTGGTCTTCCTTGGTTTTAAAATCGGTTAAGAACTGAAAACCGTCTAGTATGTGGTCAGCCTAAGTTTTCTGGCAGCAGTTGAGACCTTGGGCAGGTAACAATGTCTTCTGCAGTTGAAAACACATGCTCACTTAGAACAGAGGTAGCAGGGGTGGAAAGGTGTGCTGTGGCAAGTGGAGACAGCTCTCCACCACTTGACCACCAGGACAGCAACTGAGTGTGATAAAAACCTCTCTTCTGTAGAGTTAAATTTCCCTCTGCTGGACTGTTCTGTCTTAGAAAAAGAGTCCCTTAGCAGATTCTATGACCCTACATCTGGGATAGTGAGCTGCTACCTTTTCTTTCCTCTCCTTACTCTTCTGAGCTGTGGTCTGAAACAGCAGAAACACTAGCTTTCACCCTAATCAGCAGATTATGGTCTAGCTGTGGTATAATCTGTAAACTTGGGTCCAGGGCTGTGCTCTCTAGTAGATACAGTTATATGCATCCCCATTTTATCTCTCTGAAATATTGCTTTGGATTGCTCTCGTTGTGTTGGCCATGAAGGGGGAATCACCATCATCTGGTGTCATGCTCTGTTCAATTATGCTCTTCAGTGGCATCTTCAATACTAATTTCTCTCTCACGCCAATATGTATGTGTGCTGTCAGGGTTTATATGCTGTGGGTAGGTAACCCTTCCCAGATCAGCATGCATCATTGCCCTTTCAGGTGTGAAAAAAGGTATTTTCAGCGAATGGGAATGCGATATCCCAAGTGTACCAACTTAATGAGAACTGTTTCTTACCTCATTCCTGACTGAATCAATTGTATAAATGACTCAGTGTCTCAATCATTAAGACAGTGGTTAACTGCCACCTACTGGCAATTTTAGTTTCACATTTAAAAGTACCTGTCACAAGTTTAGACTTTGTTTTCAGTGTTTCCCTATTTTCCTGCCTTGTTCAGTTCCCTGGCATAGTTTCCTGTTTGTGTCTGATTGTATCTTTAGGTTCAGGGGTGTATTCCAGAAAGCAAGGTTAACTTACCATCTGCTAAACCGTGAACTCTAGGTTGATTAACCCAGACCTTGCTTACTCAAGGTATGCTGGTTCCAAAAATGCATTGCGGAGTAAGTTCATTCAGCTGAGAGTATGTACCTGGTTAACACTTAAGACATTCTCAACAGAGCAACCTATTTACCTATTAAAAAATGGGAATCAGATTCATCTCTTTCCAATGATTTTAATATATGTACACAGATTTGTAAAAATAATTTTTCTTTGATTGTTAATTCTAATTTGCAACTTATTCAATATAAGACTCTGCATCGAGTACATATTACACAACAAAGAAAGTATAAAATGGGTTTTACTAATTTACCCATATGTGTTCAGTCTAATCTTGGGAGTCTAGACACTTACCTCCATTCCTTATGGTATTGTAATCCCGATCAGATTTTTTGGTTGGGGGTTACAGAGAAATTGTTTACTTGACATAGGAATACCATTTTCTCCATCCTTCTGTTTGTTGGGAATAGGTTTGGGGATAGATGTTTCACCGCATTATGAAAAATTGATTTATATTGCTTTGATTTTAGCAAAAAAAGCTATTCTTCAACATTGGGAAGCCAAAAAATCATTAAATATTAATCATTTGCTGAATTTATTACTTGAGCACATGGTAATGGAATGGACATCAGCTATAGCTAGGAAGAATATTAGTTCTTACTTGGAATTGTGATCACCTTTTATTAATTATTTTGGATTGGAGGAGTGATTTTCACGTATATTGTTATTATTATTATTATTATTTATTTATTTATTTTTCTTCCTTTTTGTGTGTGTGAAGATGATACTGGTTTTTTTTTTTTAGAAAAATTTGTTGAAGGTAGAATTTAATATCCTTTAATGTATGTACTTCTTGAATTATTAATAATGTGGATAGGGAAACTGGCATTTATGTGTTTATATGTTATTGTATGTATTTTTTTGGATTGTGCAGTGATGTTTAAATATATTTGAATGAATAAAAAAAAAAAAACAGCAACGAATCAACAAGTCACCATGGAAACAGATGCTAAGATAAAGCACGCCATACTGCTTCTTTCTTCTATCGTTCAAAAGGTAATTTACATACTTAGTGCATATCGCCACCTAATTGGCTGTTGTGCAATCTTTTTTTTTTTGTTTAATCTTTGATCATTGAGAATAAGAATTATATTGTTTGTTTGATGCTAATTCTATAATAAATAAGTTGCAACGTTATTGCAATTATATATAATATTGTGCGCAACCTGTCATGCCCACTGGAGTCTCGTCAGTAGGTCACGCATGCGCTGATTGCTCAGAAATAAGCTAACCCTGAAACATAACCTACTCCAGAGCAGGTTATGTTCAAAGAGCGAGTTGCTATGGCTACTTACATACCCAGGAAAGTTACCTCCATTTTTGGAACGGAAAGTTGAGATTATCCGCTTGTTTACCCTTAAACATACCTGGGTATGTCACATAACCTGCTTTCTGGAACAACCCCCTTAGGTGTGTCCTCCCTTACGAAAAAGTTTATTCAAGTGTGCTATTAGCATACTTCTTATAAACTTAAAATAGGAAAGTATACTTTTAGTCTGCTTTTATGTACTTCTCAGAAACATACTTAAAATCACATTCAAGTATACTTGACTTATACTTAGAAAAAGCCTAAATGTATTTGGGATATACTTGTGCTGCTAGAATCCGTTTTCATTGTTATACGGTAGGGGGCGCTATTACAGATCTAATGTACAGAATTTCCAATAAACACAAGTGAAACCTAAACAACACATTTCCATGTGTAATCTAACACAATCATCAGACATTAACCAGCATCAAAACCGTGTAACACTATGGAATAAAATGTTGACCAATGAAGAGGTAATAATGACTGTACAGCTTTGGGGTGTTGATTGACTCCATCTACATTTTAATTATTATTCTGAATCCAATTCATAGTCTTTTTTCAGCTTTTTGTTCAAAATATTGTTTTTTTTATTTTTTATTTTATGAAACTTACCCACAGTCAAGTGTTTAAAAAACAATGCATGAAGAGATACATTCAGTCTTCGTCCAGCGAGACAAAGCGGATTGACCAAGTTCTGAGTCTCTAGCCCAGAGAGGCAGAAGACACACAGACATTTGCAACAAGATTAAGCTACGACGAGCAAACCTTCACTTCAGGTACTTTTGCTTGCGTGTTCCAAGCTAAGGACCTTCAGCAACTCCAGGGCCACATCTGCGTGTTCCAGATCTGAGGACCCTTGGTGCTCCAGGAGATCAGCATCCTACAACGCTTCATGTTTAAGGCTGTTGAAACGGATTCCTGCTCCCTGAAGAAGTCACCGCCACTGCTCACTCAACCACAGAGAATGTAAATATCACTTCCAAACCTCTTCTAGAGACCTTGACATTGTTTTATATTATCAGTATATGATTTTCTAATTTACATTAGGTATGATATAGCTGATTGCAGCTGATAACAAATAATTGCTCATTAATTTGTTTGATGCATAATAAGGTGCTTCACCTTATTTGTTTCAGAGTAGCAACAGTTTATCTTTCCAGATAATGTAAACTCTGACATAGCAACACCCAACATAATCACTTCCATTTTATGCACTTTATTCCTTCTTTATTCACAGTATTCATTTAGTAGTTGTTCATTACTCTTGTCTATCTTCTGTTAATAAAATCTATTTTATTACAACTTGTGTTGATAATACAGTAAAAGGTTCTACAAGTTAGAGATCCCACCAATCTTTCTTATGTGATGTACTCATAACCACACATTAATTGACACGTGATCCAAGAATCATCCACGCTACAATCCATCACGCTCCCTAAGGTCACAAAACTCTGGACTGGTGGTAGTACCTAGGATAGCAAAGTACACTAAAGGAGGTAGAGCTTTTTCACATTTGGCTCCCAAACTCTGGAACAGCCTTCCTGATAACGTTCGGGGTTCAGACACACTCTCTCTGTTTAAATCTAGATTAAAGACACATCTTTTTGGCCAAGCATTCAAATAATGCATCTCATAAACTTTTCCTGCAGCTATATCTGATCAAATGTTCATTATTAATCTTTTAGCTCTGGTTTAACAAACCTTGCTTTTCTTAGTTTGAACAGCAGCTACGCTAATTATGTTCCTATTCGTTCTCTGTTTTTGATTGGCATCCCATGGTAACTAGGAATTCACAAGCTCCAGTGTGGATCCAGAACACTTAAGAAGAGATGATGCCAACCCCCTCAGAGAACTTCAGATGATGCCAACCCTGAAAACATACAGCACTACCGAATTCTGCTACTAATTTATAGTGTTCTTTGTCTGTTTGATTACGTCATTAATTGATCTTTACCACACATCTCTGCCATATGTACATCAAGCTACTACTACATATATTGTAAAAATGTCAATTTGGTGTAAAGCTGCTTTGCAACGATATGTATCGTGAAAAGCGCTATACAAATAAATTTGAATTGAATTGAATTGAATTGAATCATAACGTCATCTGTGACGTGAGTACCCATCACTACCCTATTTATATACCTCCCTAGGTTGGCAAAAGCAAAATCCACTATACTAGAATAAAATGTTTTTGTTTACAAGCAGATACCCCGTTCTTTCTTTTTATGTTTTGTATGTTAAAATATTAATATAACAAAATACATACAAATGAATACCTGAACAAGGACATAGTAGTATACTTGAAGTATGATGTAAAGTTCACTTTAAGATACTTACAAGTATACTTGCAGTATAAAACTACTAAACTAGTTTACTGAGCCTATACTTCAGTGTACTGAAAATGCTACTACACGTTTAATTAGTAAATCAGTTCAATCAGTATACCTATAAGTTTACTTTTAGTATAGTTGCAGTACAAGCTAAACATTTTTATACAAATTTGTGTACTCAAAGTTTACTACTGTTATACTTACTTTTATATACTAGAAAGTGGGCCAATTTAGTCCCAAGGAGTATTGAAATAGTACACTTACAAGTATACTACTAGTACACTAATATTGTATACTTACTACATAAAATATACTTAAAATATACTTGAACTTTACTTAAGCATAATTAATAAAATAAACTTTAAGTATACTATTTTTTAGTAAGGGTAGTGCCGCGCTTTAACTTAAAAAAGGGAGAAATAATGCCGTTTGTAAGAACAGCTGCATTTGGGACGGGATATATTACCTTGACCCACTTAAGAAAAGTTGACCTAAAACCAAACGTCTGCAATGTTTGAATTAAATAACCCCACTCTACTCTGTCAAATGCCTTCATCGCATCTAGTGAGAAAGCAGCAACTGATACATTCTCAGTGCGGCTTTGCGGCAAAATCTTAGTGACCGAAGATTATCAGAAGAAGACCACCCTTTTATGAAGCCAACCTGGTCACTTTAAACAATATGGGGTGAAATGCCCTCCAACCTGGACTGTTCTGGCTTAGCTATAAATCAGTGCCAGGGAAGGCAGACTTGTGTTATATAAATACAAGTCAGTTTATTTATTGCAATTAGAAAGCAGTTTTCTGCAACTACTGTACAAGATTTAAATAATGTATAAATGGATAAATATCAAAAAGTTATTTGCTCAAGGCAATATCAGTGATGGCTCTGGTGCCGGAGAGGCTCTTCAGGTGATCCCAAAGCAGATTTCATCATCGCACTTCAGTCTTTTATACAGCTGGTGGATCCCAATGTCTTGTGACATCATGAGGTCTGGAAATCCCCTCAGAAGTTTTGGGATTCTTTGCTCTGCTGTCTTTCACACTTCATCTAAAACACACCAGCTGAGGTAATTCCCACCTTCGTTTTTCTTTAAAGCTCTTGCTAATACATGTTAGAAACATTTTCTTAATAATAGTGTGGTATTTTACTTAAACAACTTTCTTAATAAAACAAATACAATAACAACTGGATTTGGTTGCAAAACAAATGTACTACGTAAAAAGAAAAGGCATTCTTTCAATAGGACAATTGCTTAATTTCCTCTAAAACATACCGGAGTTACATATTTGCCCGTATGAAGCTTTTCAAGGAAATAAACACAGTAATACACCATTAACACCATATTAACTAAATACATCAAACAATGGAGCAGGGTAATTGTATTATTCAGCATATTACACAACAAGAACAAACAAACTGCTGGTTTGTCTGGCCAAAGGAGAACTGGTCCCCTGACTGAGCCTGGTTTCTCCAAAGGGTTTTTTTTCGTCTATTTCTGTCACCGATGGAGTTTTTGTTCCTTGCCGCTGTCGCCTCTGTCTTGCTTAGTTGGGGACACCTAATTTCCAGTAATATCGTCTACTATTTGAACTGAACTTGATGACATAACTGAATTCAATGATGAACTGCCTTTTAACTGAGTGTTTACTGTTGTCCTTTTGCATTATTGACACACTACTTTCCTATTTAATACTGTAAAGCTGTTTTGACACAATCTGTATTGTAAAATGCACTAAATAAATAAAGGTGACTTGACTTGACAAGAGGCACTACAAAATACAAGTCTGTGTCGTTTCAGCCTCCACCATGCAAATGCTTGGCCCACCACTGAGAAATCCTTTGGCAGTTTGAAAATGCAACGCCAGTCACTTTATCTCAAGGCCCTTAAAGTAAAGCCAGAATTTGCTCCAGATGTCATCGCCTGTTGTACTAACTTGCTAGGTGTTGGGAAGGTTACTTTGAAAATGTAATAGGTTACAGATTACAAGTTACTTGATTTAAAATGTAATAAGTAGTGTAACTTTTCAATTACTTTATTAAAGTAATGTAACATTACTTTTAATTACTTTTTGATTACTTTTCTAAATTTCTAATATTTTCAACTTTTAATCATTTGAAACATTTAAACCAGGCAAAGTTAGTCTTACAGTAGCACTCAACACTGAATACTGTCATATTTTCAAAATCCTTTATCACTTGAATTAGATTATAATAAGTAAGGGATAATATACATCTTTATTTTGTGATAACAACTGGCTGAATGTATATTATCTCACTTATTACACAGTGAGATTAGATTATTTAGATGTTTTGTGTCAAAATTATTAGACACGAAACACTGATCTGACTTGAAATATTTCAACGCAAAGCTTAAATGAAGAAATCAGTTGCTAGCAAACTGCAAGGTCAAACTAGACATTTTAGGGACACAGTGCTGTCATACCAGTTTTCTTACACAACATTTCACCACATAAATAATTAAGTAGTAGTACTAGTTTGTAAGTCATCTTATAATCCATTACAGTGTACAAAAAATGGCAGCAGCTGCATTTGTATGAAACAATAGAGCAAGTCCACGATACCAGGATGACAGAATTAAGAAATTGTTCACATAATATTGAATTAAGCTTTAATATTCTATTAACTATAACCAAACGCAAAGCTTCCGCCAAGAAAAATTATCAAGCATATAGCACTGACTTAAGTTGCCCCAAAATAGTCTGAGCTGTGTAATAATTTAATTTAAAGCACACCGCAAATTCAGACTTTTTTTTAACTTATATTTTTGGGCTTTTATGTCTTTTATTGTGATAGGACAGTAGAGAGATGACAGGAAAGAGCTGGGAGGAGAGAGGGGAGCGGGATCAGCAAAGGACCTCGAGACGGGAATCGAACTCGGGTCACCATGAGCGCAGTTGTGCTATATGTCATAACAAGATCATAACATAAATAACATCATAACGAAATAGTTTAATAGCTGTGATACTGGGTTTGAAATCAAATGTTTGCATAGTTATGACAGAAAACACTAGCATCTAACAATGCCTGGGAAAAACAAGTTTATGCATAAACCCAAACAGGAAATAAAACAGTTATCGAATAAGCATGTGTCCTATTCTGTGTCCTAAACTTCTGAAACATTGGTGTTTCATTTTAGAGCAGTCAATGCAATTTAAAATAAGTCAATTAAATCTGTAAGTGGGGGTGGGTGTGTGAAAAAATTCAGATGTAATCCCCTTTGTAATCACTGGCATTTTTCAAAAGTAACTGTAACTTAATTACATATTTTTTCTCAGTAACTGTAACTAATGACAATTACATTTATTTTGTAATTAAATTATGTAATTCTGTTACATGTAACTAGTTACTCCCCAACACTGTATCTTGCACAACATCTGCATCACAAATGGCATCATCGTGGAGCCAGAAGGACAACGTAATGGTGATGATCCTGATGACCTGCAAGTGGAAGACACACAGAGTCCAGAACACACAAGAGACAGCTTCATTTCTATGTGATTTTTTGTTTTGGAAGTGGACTTCTCCTTTAATAAAAAAAACAAAACGAAATATAATCACTTTGCCATTACATACAAAACTAAAGTATTTTAATAGCTGAAACAGTAGTATCAGCTGTTTTGGAAGAATGGGGAAAAAGAGGAGCTCAGCTCGGAGTCTAATTGGACTCATACCAAGAATTCTGATAAGCTGTCAGACAAGGGGCGAGCTAGGGCCTGAACGTCTAGGGCCAGGGCCAGGCTAGGATCTATATTTAAGGCCCATGCAGGGCTTTACATGCAAAGGTGAAAGACTGCTTTCAGCATTAACATCACAATTTTTATGTATGCGTAATCAGAACTGTGCATACTTTACACTTAAACATTAAACGAACACCACATCACAACCTTAGTGATTATATAATGGATTAAATGTAGCCCAAGGTAGCGCTCACATGACACGGAGGTTACTGTGTGACAGATATGCGCAAACAGCACAGAACAGCACTCTTCCATCTCAACTGCTTGGGGCGCTAAACCGGGGCTATTCAAATTTCTGACGGGGATATAGCCACCCCTAGCCCGGGTGTAGCGCTGTCACTGTCTTTCATAGTATTAGGTGGAGATGGGGCACCACAATACAGTTCTGTTTGTGGCATCTGTTTGACAAGTCACATGGTTTTCAGTATGCAGTTGCTGATTTTGAAAGTGAAATCAAAAGTTAAAGACGAGAGATGCAGAAATTAAGGATATTCCATAACTCACTCTAGACCAATTAGCATTTTGAAGGGGTTGGACCTGAAGGTGGTCTATATAGGTAGAGTATCAGAAACTACAGCATGTACATGACTCAGAAGTTTGATTGAAGTTAACTAAAGCAAAACAAAGGTAAGTGGCATTTTTGCTCCAGCAGGTTCATAATGAACCACGTGTGCTTGAGATTTCATGTGGTTTATATAAATGTATCGTTCTGTGGGTGTGTGGTGGGGGGTGGATGTACCTACTTAACCATGTTTTAGGGACAAATTTATACACATTAGTAAACAATACCTGATCAAATCAAACTTTGAGGATGTCATTCTTCATGTCTTCATTTGTAAAACAGGTGTAAAAATAAAGTAAATACAGTTTTGTTTTGTTTTGTTTTTTTAAACAAAATTTGTAAAAGTGCTGAGTTTTTTGTTTGATAGGATTTGGTTTTAAAATGTATAACTGTCTGTATATGAAAATAATAGAAGTCTACACTGTAAAAAACAATTTGTTGAGACAACTTAAAATAATTTAGAACCTGGCTGCCTTAAAATTTTAAGTTCAGTCAACTCAAATAGTTTATTCAACTTGAAATGTTAAATTATACTAAATGACAACTTAGATATTTGAGTTGAATCAACTTAAAATTTTAAGGCAGCTGGGTTACTTACCCATCTGTTAAGTTTAGCAAACACAAATATCTAAGTTATTACTTGGTAAAACTTAACATTTCAAGTTGAATAAACTTATTTTAGTTGACTGAACTTAAAATTTTAAGGCAGCAGAGTAACAAATTATTCTGAGCTGACTCAACAAATTGTGCTTTTTATTTTTTTTACAGTGTATGCAATATATACCATTTAGATAGCTAAGCAAACATATATGTGAGTGTATTGTAATCACAGTTCATCACTTCCTGTTCCCCAAATGAAACAGAAACCGGTAACACTTTACAATACGTGTGCACAAATATGCATTAATTCATGCTTAATTAATGCACAGATAATCACGAGTTAATGAATAATTCATGAAGAACTAAGCCATTTATTAATGATTATTAAATCAGCAACTAATGAACATTCTATATGATTCATAGATTAAATAATCAGTGAATTGTTATTAATTAAATGGGTTATAATGTGTTAATTCCCTAACAACTTCTTTTATTAACTAATGATGTAAATTCATTTGTTAATTACCACAGTGGTCAAAGCTATGTACTTCAACTTACAGTTGTCTGCTTTAATTAATCATTAGCTAATGATTTGCAGAGATATCATTATGTTATGACTTTACTTGTTGAGGCACATGACTAACTAATTCTTAATCCGTAACCACAATGACATATTACTTAACAATTAGTTAATAGTTCTGTGCCTCAACAAGTGAAGTCATAACATAATGATACATTAGCTAATGATTAATTAAAGCAGACAACTGGAAGTTGAAATGCATGGCTTCAACCCATTGTGGTAATTAACACATGAATTTACACTATTAGTTAATAAAATAAGTTATTAGGGAATTAATACATTATGACACATTTAACTAATAACAAATTATTGATGACAATCTATGAATCATATAGAATGTTCGTTAGTTGCTCATGAAGTAATTATTAATAAATGGTTTAGTTCTTCATGAGTTATACATTAACTCGTGATTATCTGTGCATTAGTTAAGCATTAATTAATGCATATTTGTACACACGTATTGTAAAGTGTTACTGAGAAACCAAATGTGTGCTGTTGGAGAAAAGATTGCATGAGAAAAGAGAGCTAGCATCCCTGGGTGTAATAAAATTTTTAATTGCCTCCAGACTCATGCACATACATGGGGTTTGAGTGGTTAAAGAAACTATACAAATAAACATTCAACTTAGGTCACAACCAGAAAAAGTAAAAAAGAAGAGGAAACAAGTGTTGGCAAAGTGGTTATCTCTACCCTGGTTCACCTTAAACACAATACGCACATGCTCTAAGTGACCGTTACAGGGTGGGTGCATAGGTGGGTGTGTTTTGTGTGTGTGTGAGAGAGAGAGGGAAACACTGAGCTAAGCAACCTTACATGTCTTTAAAAAATGTTCTGTCTGTTTGTTGTTGCAGCTTCAAAGGACCTTGTTCATATTATATTAATTACTTGTATTTTATTTCTCCAGTCAAAAAAGCATCAACAAAACTCAGTATAGATCAGAGCAGTTTAATTAGTGCTGGGCACAAAACTTACAGCATTTTTTGTTTTATTCAGCCAGCTTGTGTAATTTTTTTTTCTGTGTGTGTGTGTGTGTGTGTGTGTGGATTTGTCTATGTGTTGAAATTGTGAGGCTTCTCACACACACAGTGGAGTGTTTGTATATGTGCATATCCTGAGGCTTTTGCCTGTGTCTCGATCCACGTGTTTTTGCATGTTGTTAAGGTGATATGAGAAACACTTTTAAACAAAGATCCCCAAACAGAAAGTGGAAATCTGGGGAATTTCCCCTGTGTTTCAGTCAGTTGCACAGCTCTACCCTTACCAAAAAGAAGTATACTTAACCCTCTACGGTACGCAATATGATATCAATGAGGAAAAAATTATTTGTGATGTTTTTCCTGCTTAAAATTAGACACTATAATAATATCAATAAACATTTTTATTGTTTTTTTTTTTATTTTTTAAAAGTTTGTTGCCTCAAGGCAATATTGTACCACAACGGACAAAAAGAAAGATTTGATATTTTCATGCAGAAAAAAATAATACATTTATTTAAAACATCAATTTCTTTAATCAAACATTTGAACAAATAGATCTATCACACTTTTGATGTTTTGCACATCTCATATTTAACAAAAAGTAAGATTTCATACCCACATGTTGCATTCAGGCAACACTGTACCATCGTGGATCACAAGTATAACCAAACTATCATATCTGTAATGATACCAAAACATTATAATTAGTGTTATTTCAAAGTAAAAAACTTAAAATTATCATAACCTTATACTAATATATAACTTACAAGCATGCGCCTACACACACAAGCACATGCATGTGAAATCTCCTTCCTCACTAATGACTCCTCACTGCTTGTGAAAGCTGAGGAAGCACTTTCTCTCAACAGAATATGTGCAGATATTGTATATGAATTACAATTCTTATAAATGCATTTCAATATCATGCAAATACATTTAGATAATTCTGACTTTTTTCTTACAAATATCATATACATGTATGCTATATGCCTGGTATGGCCATATGTGATTCCATTACGGTACAATGTTGCCTTGAGGCATTTCCTATGATATATTTGATGATATATTATGAAAAGTTTTTGAAAATACTTTTTTACTAACCAGTGAAGGTGATTCAGATTTTTTGTTGGCAATTATATGAATGAAAATTGATGAAAAATGCACCTTTCTCTGGACAAAATATGGAGTCATGTGACATGTGCACATGTTCTGAAAGAGGGAACAAACTGTGGGTCATGTGACCACTTTTTTGCAGTTTCATTTGTTAGTATTTGACTTCTTCAACTAAGATAGCATTGAGCCATTAAAAGGGTGGCTCATTTTATTTAAAAAAAAAAAAAAATAGGCCATAGTACCATAGAGGGTTAAGTAAAGTTCAAGTATATTTTTAAGTATACTTTATGTAGTAAGTATACAAATATCAGTCTACTAGTAGTATACTACTCCTTGGGACTAAATTGGCTAGTATATAAATGTATACTTTTAAGTATACTTTAAGTATAACAGAAGAAAACTTTGAGTACACTAATTCACATCTATGTTTTCAGTTTGTACTGCAAGTATACCAAAAGTGAACTTATACTGTATAAGTATACTGATAGATTACTAATGAAATACTTTTTTATGCATTTTTAGTACACTTTAAAGTATAGTCTCAGTAAGCTACTAGTTTAACGGTTTATACTGCAGGTATACTCATACATTTTCTTTAAGTGAACTTTACATAATACTTTAGGTATTATTTTTGTATATATTTTGTTATATGAATATCTCAACATACAAAATATCAAAAGAAAGTACAGGGTATCTGCTTGTAAACAAAAACATTTTATTCTAGCTTCATGCATCCATTTTTTATAAACACTTGAATGTGGGTAAGTTGCATAAATAAAAAATAAATAAATAAACAACATTTTGAACAAAACATTAAAAAACTCAAATAATCAAAATGTAGATGGAGTTGATCAACACCCCAAATCATGACAGTCATTTATTACCTCTTCATGGATCGACATTTTATTCCATAACGTTGCAGTTTTACATATCTAGGGTTTTGATGCTGTTTTATGTCTGACGACTGTGATTACACATGGAAGCGGATTCTTCTTCACTCATGTTTTGAAAATTCTGTACAGAATATATAATGAAATAGCGCCCCTAGCATATAACAACAATGAAAACACGGATTCTCAGAGCACAAGTATAGCTCAAATACTTCAATTTTTTCTAAGTATAAATCAAGTATACTTAAATGTCGTTTTAAGTATATTTCTGAGAAGTATATAAAGCACATATCTGAGAAGTACATAAAAGTATACTGAAAGTATACTTTCCTATTTTTAGTTTAAAAGAAGTATACTAATAGCATACTTGAATAAACTTTTTTTCGTAAGGGTATCTCCCGTGGCCATGGACAAACCAGTGTGCTTGATTGACACATCGTCCGATGGGAAACTGTTTGTCCAGCAGTCAGCATTAGAGGTTCTGGAACAGATCCAGCAGCCAGTGGTGGTGGTGGCCGTGGTGGGTCTCTACCGCACCGGGAAGTCCTACCTGATGAATCAACTGGCAGGAAAACAAACAGGTCAGCAGCACAGATGCTATCCAAATACATGCAAGCTCCCATGCATGTAAGTCATTGTGGGGTTTCTGGTGTGCCATTATCAGGGTTTGCACTGGGCAGCACAATCGAGTCCAAGACGAAGGGCATCTGGATGTGGTGTGTGCCTCACCCGACTAAAGCAGGAACCACTCTGGTGCTATTGGACACTGAGGGCCTCGGGGACGTGGACAAGGTGACAAACTAAAGATAATGTAGTTTCATCATGTATTATCTATATTTCTCTCTGTCTGATGGTTGGCCATTCAGTCGTTCAGGCCTAGTGGCCTGGTTGAATGGACAAGTTCCCCTTCAGGAACTCGAGCCGCGTCGAAACACTATGGGAACGCCTTCAGCGTGACCGCGCTCTGAATCACGTGTAATCAAACCAATGGAAGAGCGAGACGTCATAGGCGGGTGACGTCACTGACCAGGAAGCATAAAAGCACGTGCGCCAGAACGAGCGACAGCTTCTGTCTTTCAGCAGCGCTCTGTGTGTGTCTGTTCTGTTCTCGTTTGGTTGCTAGTTTGCACCGCTTTCTTTTTGAGTACAGTATGTCTAAAAAGACTGAGAAAACCAAGAACGTTGGCAAGCCAGGTTTTAGAGCGTGTGTTCCTCCCTGCTCACGTTACATCACGAGCGGGGATACACACGCTCTATGCGTGGCTTGCCTGGGAGCGGAGCATGCGGCATCAGGGCCGATTGCCCGCATTGTGAGGTGCTTCCAATGCGCACGCTCCGCTCCCGGAAGGTTCTCTTCGAGGAGGGAGCCTTCACCAGCGTTCCCCGCGGGTCTGGTCCCGCTTCCGCCGAGGCGGAGCGGCGGGTGCACTCGTGGGGTTCGCAACTGGATCTGGTGGAGGGTATGGAGACGGGTGACCCCCTATCTCCTGCCTCACCCACCAGATCCGCTGCCCGTCCCCCGGGATCGGAAGCCCGCACTGCGGTTTCTTCCCCCCGGGGGTCGGGCTCGACGCTTCTCATATCTTCCTCCGAGGAGATTGATGTGGTGAGCGTAGATGAGGTTGCAGTACCTCAGTTTCCCCAGTACGAGGAGCAGCCCCAGCCGTCTACCAGCTCCTCGCATAGGGAAACACAGAAACAGAGCGTGGCCACTCGCACTCCGCCCCATCGAGAGCGAGCGGTCAAACGCTCTATGTCGAGGACTTCCCAGGCTAAGCCCGACCTGAGGGTCGTACTTCAGTTGAAGAAGTCCTCGACCAAGCGGTCCTGACGGGTCGGGACCGCCGAGGGCAGCCCCATCCGGGGAGAGGCGGGTCACACCGCAGTATTTGGTGTCCGTTTCCCCCCTGTGCCCTCGGGAGACCGTTCTGCCAACCCTGCCGGTGCTTCAGGGCGCAGCGGTCTCCAGCGAACACTCACCCCAGTTTCCTCTGCCCGGCGACGTAGCGGGGCTGGGGAGCTCGCCACCCCCACGGGGGTCTCTGGGGCCGTTAGTTCAGGTGCCTCCTGCCGGGCAACCGTTTCAGGACACCGTTCTAGCGGCCCACACAACACCAGAGGCCAGTCTCGAGAGACTGGTTCCCTTAGTAGATCATTTGGCAGCGTGGAAACTACTGCCCAATGTGTCTGCTTGGGTTCTGCACACTGTAGAGCGAGGCTATCGCATTCAGTTCTGCGCACCACCTCCGCCGTTCAACGGGGTTTTTCCCACACTGGTGGGCCCCGAGCAGGGTTTGGTAATGGAACGGGAAGTAGTCACTCTCCTGAGGAAGGAGGTCATCGAGATGGTCCCTCCTCACGACAGAGAGTCCGGGTTCTACAGCCGGTACTTCATTGTTCCGAAGAAGGATGGGGGCCTGCGTCCCATTTTAGATCTGCGTCTGCTGAACCGCTCAGTCATGCGACTGAAGTTCAAGATGCTTACCATCAAACAAGTCATGTCTCAGATCAGGTCCGAGGACTGGTTTGTCACGATAGATCTAAAAGACGCATACTTCCACGTCTCCATCCCTCTACGAGGAAACTGTACGCCTTGAAGTGGAAGCTTTTCACGTCTTGGTGCGGACGCCACCAGCAAGACCCAGTTAACTGCCCAGTTGGCTCAGTGCTGGAGTTCCTGCAGGATCGGCTATCCGCAGGGTTAACCCACTCCACCTTGAAGGTTTACGTGGCGGCCATTGTGGCCTACCACGCCCCTCTTGGTGGTCTTTCAGTGGGTAAGAACCCCCTTGTTACACGTTTCCTCCGCGGTGCACTGAGGCTGAGGCCTCCGGTATGTCCCTGTGTCCCTACTTGGGACCTGTCCGTGGTGTTAGAGGTTCTCTGCAGGCCTCCCTTCGAGCCTGTTGAGGAAATTTCTGACAGATTTCTTTCTATAAAAACTGTCCTTCTTCTTGCCCTTTCCTCTCTAAAGAGAGTTGGGGATCTTCAGGCTCTCTCTGTGGCCCCTTCTTTCCTGGAATTTGCTCCAGGCCTTTCTAAAGCCTTCCTTTACCCTCGTCCGGGTTATGTCCCTAAAGTCCCCTCCTCGACACCACGGCCTGTCGTACTTCAGGCCTTTTGTCCTCCTCCCTTCCGGGATTCTGACCAGCAGAAGTTTAACTGTATGTGTCCGGTGCGCGTGCTGGACACATACGTCCACAGAGCTGCCAGGTGGAGGAAGTCAGACCAACTTTTTGTCTGCTATGGCCCCCCTAAGAAGGGCCTCCCTGCTTCTAAGCAGACCTTAAACCGCTGGATAGTGGATGCTATTTGTTCAGCTTATGAGGCCTCTGACCTTCCTCCGCCTTTAGGGGTCAGAGCTCATTCGACACGGAGCATGGCTGCCTCCAAAGCCTTTCTTGCTGGTGTGCCCATGCAAGATATTTGTAACGCTGCGGGGTGGTCCACGCCCCTTACTTTTGTAAGGTTTTATGACCTCGATTTGCGAGTCTCTCCTGGTTCCTCTGTCCTTCGTCCTAGCTCTTCCTAGGCAGGGACTGGGGTCTGGCGGTGTGGGCATCTCGTTCCCATAGCGTTTCGACGCGGCTCGAGTTCCTGAAGGGGAACGTCTCAGGTTACGTATGTAACCCCGGTTCCCCGAAGAGAACGAGACGCCGCGTCTCGTGGCCATCCTCCTGCGTCCCTGCAAGCGCTGCTTCTCTCCTGGAAGCTGTCGCTCGTTCTGGCGCACGTGCTTTTATGCTTCCTGGTCAGTGACGTCACCCGCCTATGACGTCTCGCTCTTCCATTGGTTTGATTACACACGTGATTCAGAGCGCGGTCACGCTGAAGGCGTTCCCATAGCGTTTCGACGCGGCGTCTCGTTCCCTTCGGGGAACCGGGGTTACATACGTAACCTGAGACGTTCTGTATGTTTGCTGTCATGTTCGTTTACTTTTTGTAGTGACAGAACCAAACCAAACAAATATCACTCTGAACACCAATCTTGCAACCACAGATCATTGTTAAAATATCAGGAATTGTGTGTCTGTTATGGGCTGTAGTCTCATGTAATCATATTCTGTCTGTCTCAGGGCGACTCAATGCATGACACCAGGATCTTCTCTTTGGCTGTCCTTCTGAGCAGCACTCTAGTCCTGAACAGTCGAGGAACCATTGACAACAGAGCTATCGAGGATCTGCAGTATCCTTCTGATCATAATTTAAATTTCATTTTTTCAGTTTTGTCATTTTGAAGCAGGATCAGTGTAATGTGGCCTTCATTATAGATAACTTTTAGCTAGTACAAAACACCTCAGTTTAAACAGTTGTTTTTATATGTCATAGTGAATGTTCAGCAGTTCCTTGACTCACACTAAACAGATATGTCACTGAGCTGACAGAGCACATCAAGATCAAATCACCTGATGAAGTTGTAGATGATGCAGAGTTTGTGAAGTTCTTCCCCAGTTTCATCTGGGCTGTGAGAGACTTCACTCTGCAGCTGAACATCGATGGTAAAGACACAACAGAGGATGAATACCTAGAGTTTGCTCTGAAGCTAAAACAAGGTAATATCTAAAGCCTGAAAGTTTTATTACCAGCTGCATTATCATTCTGTTAACAAACCTTTCTAGTCTGTTTCAGTGAATTATTTTAGGTTTCTGTATTTATGTACATCAGGGGTTGGCAAACTTTTGGGCATGAAGTGCCATTTTTAATTTTTCTGGTTAACTACTGTGCCAATAACACTTTTAAAAGTTTACTTATTTGAATGTTTAAATTACACAACGTTAACCCCGTCCCTTAAACGGGTCATCGGATGCCCATTTTCCACAAGTTGATATGATTCTTTAGTGTCTTAATGAAAAGTCTCTAATATACTTTGGTTAAAATTTCTCAATCGTAGTGTAAAACAACCCTCTGTTTACCTTGCCAAAATCAGCCCTGCAAAATTCATCCTGTTCTGGTCGAGGTTGCTTTAAATGTTAATGAGTTCTGCTTGCCCCCGCCCCTCTCTTCTCTTTGGGGAATGATGAGCCTGTTTACTTTAGCCGCATTTAGCGTGTTTAACCGCTAAACTTGCTAACTAGCACGTTATTAGGAAAGGCGACTGCAAAGATTCTTCCAAAAAACCCCTTATACTCACTTCCGCTGTAAGTGAAGCTGGATCATGAATGATTTGCGCGAATATAGATGGATACGTATATTTAAGGCGGGTCTGAAGTAAGACGCTCATGTCAATCAACTATCGTGGGAGCGGCTTCTGTCAGTGTGACGCCAGAATGGGGATACTGAGAATCGACTGAGAATGGCTCGATTTAAAAAAAGGGGATACTATTTTATTACAGATTATTATTTATATATATATTATTTATTTTTACAGGTTAATTAAAAATCACGGCATGGATTTTTATCATTATAGGGTAGATTTGTACACACACTGCCAACACACATTAATGTTTAACAGCATGTAAAAGTGAAGTTTGCATCCGATGACCCCTGTAAAACTGCCATGTCACTCATGCTTATCACATCGGTCACATCACATTTCCTAAGTCAGCATAGTTTGTCAGTACAGTCAGTAATGTACCAGATTGAAAAGTTAGTATCTGCAATCCAATAGACACTGCAGTGTGGTGGTGGCTTGAGTCTGTTGAATGGTGATGTAATGCTGTCACCTAGTTGGTGAGACGCAATGCTCTAAAGTTAATAAGCAACGTCCCCATCATTTAGTTTTACAATGAGCTTATCATACTCATTTGCTACATTATTAAGGTCCTATGATTTCCAGGATGCAGAAACTGAATTGTGGAATCCACTCATACAAGCAGAATTTACTGTATAATGTGGAATTTCATGGAATTTGTCATATTTTTGATGAATAAATAAAAACAGGTCAGTACACTTAAACCAAATCGCAATAGACTAGTGTCTGTAAATATTAACCCTGGTGCTGGTTAGGTATGTTTTGATGCTGGTTTAACCTGGTCCTTTGCTGATTTAAGATGTTCCTTTGCTGGTTTATGCTGGTCATGTTGCTGGTCAAGGACCAGCATAAACCAGCAAAGGACCAGCATCAAAACCAGCATTTTTTCACCTGGGAAACTGCAAAGACTATTAAACATGAATCCTCATGGTTTTTATATTTTGTTCTAGTTGTCTTTTAAAGCTATTTATAAAAAGTTGTCACCACATTTAAGTGACCATTGCAAAAATAATTTATGTTTATATATTCTAGTTACGTATATACTAGTCTCGCGAAGCCAGACCTTCAGACTGACGGCTGAAGGTCTGGAATTCATAGCAGCTTTCTTTGGCCAAGGCCCGCCCATAAGGCCGTTTGACCGACATGTCAAACAACCAATCACAGTTCGTTTCGTTCAGCGTCACGTTTCGGGGCGTGGAAATGTCCCCACAACAACAGACCAGCATGCAACAGCCATACCGATGAGACGCTCGAGGTAAACATCTGTTTGAAGCATATCTCTCCACTTTTTAACACCCACAAGCAATTCTGGAGAACCGAACACAATACTGAATCGGCCAGCTGCGATGTCAGCGTCTGTTGTTTCATGTTTGCCCGCAAAAGCGGCTGATATCCCCTTCTCAGTTAGGTACTTCACTTGATCTTCCATAATAGATAGGAGGGGACACACAAGTAGTAAAATTGGATCTGCTGGGAATCCTTCTAAATGCTGACAAAGGGTCGGCCAGGCTTGGAAAATAATACTCTTCCCAAATCCCGTCGGCAAACAGGCTAAAATATCTCTTTTTGTCTCCACTAAGTGCCTCAAACAAAACTCCTGGACATCTCTTACAGAGTCTATGTCGTGAACCTCGCATACTTTTGAGAATCCTACGTTTACCTGATCTTGAAAAATGCTCATTGTCACTCATGTAAATGTGCTTTGTTTCCCGGCGGACCGAAAATAAACGCGACACTCGCGTCCCCCGGAAATCCGATAAAATTCAACCAATCAGTTGACGACTTCGACATTCCTGAAGTGTTTCCAGTTAAGTGTACCATATGCATCAGACGTTTAGCCAACGTTCTGTGGGCGTGACGTCTGAGGCTGAGACTATGTATATACTAGGGATGTCACAATACTCTATATATTATCAAACCATTTGGTACGACATCCACGGTTCAATACTCATTTGTGAATTGCGGTTTTTCGGTTTTGCATTTAAATGTCCTTACATTTCATCATTCAAAACGTTTAACATGCCTTTATCCATACTTTATCAGTGCTACTTTGACGCATATGTGAATTTGCTGCTCGAGGGCGCCCTCTGGCGTCTAGTATGAGTGAAACCCATCCTACTTTGCGTAAAAATCAGAAAAATAATACCTCTCTCAAAAGAATATTAAGCAGACATTTAATAATCCACGCTTTCCAGTGTACAGAGGTTTACAGAAGTATTTTGTTAAGTAGATGGAAAAAAAAAAAAAAACACTGATTTGGCAAGCTATCAAAACCGAACCGAAAACCATGGTTAAAAACCGAGGTACGTATTGAACCGTGGACTAAATGTATTGTTGCAGCCCTAGTATATACTGTATTCCATATACACTGCAAGTCAAATGTTTGGACAAACTAATGGGAAGTGTGTCCAAACTATTGACTGGTACCGTACTATAATATACACATAAAGAATATTGGCTGATATAGTGATATCATATATTTTTTTTTACTCCCTAATATCAGCATCGCCCCCCAAAAACTCATATCGGTTGGGCTCTAGTTTATAGTTTCCTTGTTACAGTTTTCATTTTGTGCACTGAGTGTATTTTGACTGAAGGACAGTTTTGTGTTCTCTTGAAGGTAACTCGACGAAAGTGAACAATTACAACCTTCCGAGAGAGTGCATTCGAAAATATTTCCCATCTCGGAAATGTTTCACCTTCCCATTCCCAACCAATCCAGACAATGTGTCTTATCTGGAGACACTGGACCCAGCAGAGATTTCAAAACGATTCTTGGAGGTCTCGGATCGTTTCTGCCAGTTTATCTTTAACCAGAGCGAAGTGAAAAATCTGAAAGATGGATACACAGTCACTGGCAGAGGTAAATCATTGGTTCATGTGGACAAAGTTTTTTGTTTTGTTCTGTTTTTCTACATAATGTCAAGTCAGATTTATTACAACAATGTTTATCATAATCCACATACTCTGTTTTCAAAGCAGCTTTGTAGAAATTTATACTGCTATCTCTGTAATGCCTTAATGCTTTAACCTTCATGCAGTTTTAGAGTTGGGCAATATATGTTGATATAATGTATAAACAATTCACCATTAAAGTAGCAAGCATAAGTAATATATAATATGGCTTTAATTTCAAGAAGTAAAGTCTTGGTATAGACACAAAACTCATTTCAGGCAGAATTTCTAAATTGTGATGTGCATCATTACTGTGATGGAAAATTATTCATATAATGGTGTGAGATTTTGGTCATATCGCCCAACTCTAAATAGCTTATCAAGAAGATGTTAGAAATTCACTTCAAATTGCTTTACAGGGCTGTGCATTAACTTCTTTTGCACACAGCACAGAGGTTGAAAGTTTTGTAGCACAGACCAAACAGTTGTAGCACAAGTTAGGGGTTGGCGATATGGCATAAATATCATATCATAATTGTTTTCAGGAATATCATGATTCATGATTTTATCATGATTTTTTGTCGTATTGTAAAAAAAAAAGCGTTTGAAGATAACACAATATAAAATAAAAAAGAATGGCAGACATTTAGGCCAAAGTGGGTGAAGATAAAAATCTGTCATTATTTAACATTTCTTATTAGAAAATAAGAACAATGTTGTACATTAAAAAATACACATAATATACAAATAAAACAAACAGTGCTTTATTTTTCAGGTATTCAGCAGTTTTATTTTTCAGTATTAAGCAGTAGCCAAAAATTCAAGAAATTGAATGAACAAATATTAAAATAAAACACTTTATACACTTTATACATCAATTATATTTTTTAAAGCAACTGTATTAAAGTTCACAAGTCATGAGCAGTAAGTGATTTTTCTGTTTTTTGTTTTATTAACATTAAAACAAGAGCTTACCCAAAACTGAAAATTCTGTAATGTGTCAGTTCAGTCACAGTGTTTTATTTTTACACCATCATTTACTCACTCTTAAGTTGTTTTAACTGAAAGTCTTTTTAACTGAATTAGTTTCTTTCTTTTGTTGAACATAAACATTATATTGAAGAATGTGGGTAACCCAACAGTTGCTGTCAACTTCTATAGTATTTTCCTCTCTACTATCAAATGTGGACCAGCTACTGTTTAGTTACCCACATTTTTTGAAATATCTTATTTTGTGTTCAGCACAAAAAATAAATTAATACAGGTTTGTGACAATATGTGAGTGAGAATATAATGACAGAAATGACATTTTTTGGGTGAACTATTCCGTTAATGACAAGCGGCACCATTTTTAGTTCTGTTGCTTTAAGAGCTGCACACATCCGTTTCTCTCTCAACGGTTTAATTTTATTTTAAGACATAACCAACTGTGTTTATATGTAACCCTTGTACATTTTTGACAGTAGCCTATTAGATGCAAAATTAATCAGGGGCTGTTTGTGTGTGCGCTTCAGGTAGGTGCTCAGAAAAAGCACAAGTCAGAATAGCACGTGAATTAAATGTATGAGGTGGATGCGCCAGAACTGCAACTGATAGAATGTCTGCTGTAGCATTTTAATCGTACACGATCAAAATGTTGCATTGTACAGCCCTGCTTTATATGATGTGTTTGTGGTTAAACATACTGCATGTCTTGCTGATGTATTTGATATTGATAGTAGCCACAGTTCAGGTATCACTAGTTTTTTTAACAAATACTGTATTAATCACCATTTTATATTAGCATTTTTGCTGTAACTACAACACCCTCTACAACAAACTCTTTTAAACACTAGTCTTTTAAAGTTGACTAAAAAATGAAAATTCTATCATTTGCACACCCTCATTTCATTCTAATCCTGTGTTTGTCTTTCTTTTGTTGAATATAGAATAATGTATATTGAGAACTGTCTGGTTCCCTTTCGAACAGTCTCTCCTGTTGCATACAACACAGTATGGGAGTACTCCTGTTTACTCCATTACTGAAGACTGCTTTGTTCACGTTTGTGTACCTGCACCAATGGTGCTTTAGCCCACCAGAAAGGGCAGAGCCCACCTCTATAAGTCACCTCAGAGTGCCATTTCATCACAATTTTTTCCTTCAGTGAAACAAAGAAGCCAGAAAAGAAGGAATAAGCTCAGCCTGCTCACTGCTGTAGAAGCCTTCCCCTGCAGTCATCCAGTGGGGTGTAAGAGCATATTTCTAGTGATGTTGTTGCAAATGTCACGCTGCGAGTGTAGCTTGGGCAGGGTTTCTTTGCATGATGCAGAGAGTAATGTGGGTGCATCGCCTGTCTGGGCAATGCCCACGAAGAGACTATTCACTCACTAAGATGGAATTCTCTCACAGAGAGTATGAGTCTCGCTCTTCACTGCTCACGTATCACCTTCTTCAATGAAGGCAGCTCCACTCTTCTGTTGTCCTCTCTCAGTGAGCTCTGTAAAAGCAGCAGTGGAGTGACGAAGCTGTGCAACAGGGTTTGAGTGATTTCACGTCAGCACAGGCTTACTGTCTCGCTGAGACATGCTGCTTTTGATGCGAAAGCATGAGTCTGTCCTTGCTTATGTTTCTCCTCTCCTAGCTCCCTCCGAGGAAGAAATGGAAGAACTCGACTGAAGTGATTTCATGCCAGCACAGGTCCCGTTTGTTTCACTCTCTTCATAGCACTTTGATCTGCCAGTGTTTTACACACGAGGATCAGTGACCACTCTTCTGCATCGAGCGGTGGGATCTTTTTATGTGGATCAGTGGAGAATGGTGTCACCAATGATTCATATTGCTGACAGCTTTGTATTTGAGTGCACTGTTTGCCTGAGCCACGCCCACACTGAGGCTGGACACTCATACTATGAGAGCGTGTCCCACTCTGCTTCACTTGCGGGTTGCCTTCTTCAGTGACAGTGGCTGAGTAACCGGGCATGAGTGATCTCACCAGGTCCCACATGATTCACTCTCCCTGCAGCATTTTGATCTGCCAGTGGGTTTTACCCAGGCAAGCTACTGCTGTGATGGCGGACCCACAAGTGCAATTCTCCTCTCCTCATTACCACGAAAGTCAGTTCATCACCACCTAATGGCGAGCCACCATTTGTAACAATAGAACAACTTGCCATCCGGCTCCAGGCTGGGAAGCCATCCCAGATGTTTTAAGCTGGTTTCTAAATAACATTGTGGTAGTGTACATCAATCACCAAGGTGATCTCAGGTCACACTCACTTTACAGGATGGCTTGGCACCTCCTATTTCGGGCGCAGAGCAAACTCCTCTCACTGAGACACATGCTGTCCAGAGGCAATGTAGGTACGGGAAAATATAGACTACATCTTCAGATGGTTCAAATGATTTTGTATGTCTTCAGGAAGGCAGAGGTTGACCTCTTCAGCTCAGAAGATAACTCTCACTGCCCAGCTTATTACTTGATGCAGCAAGATGCCATGTCCCACGATTGGTCCAATCGTGGCCAATTTAACTAAGGAAAAGGAAAGGACATGATGTGTGTGGTGGTTCCATGTATGGTGACCCATACTCATAATTTTTGCTCTGCATTTCACCCATCCAAGTGCACACACAGCAGTGAGTAGTGAATAAACTAAAAAACACACACACACCCAGCAGTTGGGGGTTTGGTGCCTTGCTCAAGGATCTCACCTCAGTCATGGTATTAAGGATTGTTATTCACTCCCCCCACCTACAATCCCTGCTGGACCTGAGACTTGAACCCGCGACCTTCAGGTTACAAGTCCGATTCTCTAACTGCCTCTGACCCTAGGACACGCCTGTCCTGAAGGACTTTCATAGGCGAAGGGCATGATTTGGCACCCCCAGCCTTAGCTGTAGAGCCTTCATGTCTGAGTTCTACTAGCGTATTCTCAGTTCTCTGAGCTAAGGGAACGAGCGTTGCGTCACGTGCCATGCTATAAGCTGCATGTGAATCAATGGCTGTCACTTCAGTCAAAAGATTCTGATTAAATGGCACTTGGAGCCAATTTATATAGAGGTCAGCTTCACCCTTTCTGGTAGGCTAGAGAGCCATTGGTTTGTGGAGTTACACAAACGTTACCAAATCAGGCTTTGGTAACAGTAAACAGGACTTTCCCCATATAATTTCTATCCAATGCTCATTCCCTTGTCCCAGGGAACCAATGTTGCATTAGTATACAGAGCAGTTTTTGTCCAAACAAACGGAAGTCAATGGTAACTCAAACTGGGGTGCGTTTCCCAAAAGCAACTATGAGCGCATTCAGTGAAACCAATGCTAGGACACACCAAGCCAAATTCAAAGAACTAGTGGTGTTGTTGCCTTGAATCAGCTGCATCTGGACCAAATAGCTGTGCTTGAACACAGTGTATAGGCAGCTGACTGCAAACAAGACCTTGGTTTATATGCCTACATTTAAGGAATTATATGTGAAGCATAAGCGCAGTGCTTGCTTACCATTTTTAACATCAGTTATGTTGATAACTTTATTCATTTTAAGCAACTTGTATTGTTATGAAAATATTAGCATATTAGCATATTAGAGTTCTCTCTCTTGAATCAGGAAAATTGCAGCAGATGTGTGGAACACAGCAAAAAAACTAGCCCGACAGATGCTCGCCGATGGCCTGACGTTGGCCAACAGCTGACCATCGGTTTGATGTGGCCAGGGCCTAAATGTTTTCTGTCTTTGCATCTTTATTCCCAGACAACTTAATGACTTAATCTTTAAAAACTCTGCTTTAAAAATAAAGCCTTCTGTTCTGATAAGATTGCATGTAATAGCATCCATTTATTTTTACATTACTTGTACTCCTCTGCCTTCTTAAAGTTCTGGGCCATCTTGCAAAAACATATGTGGACACCATCTCCAGTGGGGCTGTGCCATGTCTGGAGAATGCTGTGATCGCTATGGCAGTGATTGAGAATGAGGCTGCGGTGAAGGAGGGCATTGACATGTACCAGAGTGAAATGGAGAAGCTTAAGAAGTCCTTCCCCCTGGAACTGAATGAAATCACCTCGAAACACCAATGCTTCAGTCGTATGGCAACACAAACCTTCATGAAACGCTCCTTCAGGGACAGTGATGGGAAGTACTTGACATCTTTAGAGGTAGGTGGAAATTGTCATGTCTAATAACAAGAATAGATGGTTTTAAGTCAGTTATTGGAAAATAGGATTAAAACTCTAATAGCAACATGTAAAGGAGAGAGAAGTGAAAAAGTGTCATGATTCGCTATCATGTTGGATAGCTCTCACTGTTAGAGCAGGCTGATCAGGGAACACAGCTGATCAGGAGACCACGGTGGAGCAGGTGGAACCAGCAGAACAGGAGATCATTGTGAGGTCAGCGGAATAGGCAACCAAGGTTGAGCTGATACAGGCCGTAACTCCTTAGAGTTGACAGGGAACTCAGAGAGGGAACTCAAGAATGGCCTCCATAACCTACATTTTGACAATCTATTAAACTAGCTACTTATAAATGTTTGTGTGACCACAATTTCTCATTACTGTAAATTAAATAGACATCTATTTTCATTTTCTTAGTAATGTCTAATATTTTACCTGTACTGTGTAGGGAAGACAGTGGTTCAGGGGGTAGAGAAAATGACTGAGAATCAAAAGGTTCCCAGTTCAAACCAGTGTGTAGAGACACTAAACCTCTTGCTGATAAAACACTGCATGGTAGCTTCTACCATTAGTAGGTAGATATTGCTTGTAAGTTGCTTTGATAAAAGCATCTGCTAAATAATTAGACAGATAGGAAGAAAGTTAAAAAATGAACATTCAGAATCTTTCCTGTTTTGTTTTGCTGTTTTAGGAAGCCATCAATCATCAGTTTGACAGCTATCTCGGGAACAATGAGAAGGCTTCTGAGGCAAAATGTGAAAGTCTTTTAACAGTTCTTTCTGAACCAATGACAGAGAAGATCAATCAAGGATTTTATGCCAGAGCTGGTGGTTACGATCTCTTTTGCCAGGACCTGAACAACATTGTGAATCAGTACAATGCACAGGCCACTAAAGAAGTCAAGGTCATAAATGTTACATTATTAACATGTGTTTTTAAAATGTATCACTGTCTTAATTATGATTACGATAGTGATGATGACATTATGGTATATATTTTGAATGTGTATTAACTGCATAATATTTTTAACAGTAGGTTTACTCTTTCTGTGTTTCTTTATAGATTACTGAGGTGTTGGAGAAATTTCTACAGCAAAAGGTTCCAGTTACCACATCCATTCTGAAGGCTGATAATAAACTAACCGAAAATGATAGAAGGATTTGTGGTAGGAGCTTTTTGTGTGTGTGTGTGTGTGTGTGTGTGTGTTTTAACATAGTAGACACAGTAAGCACTAAACATGACAATATGAATAGAATCAACTCATTTGTACAGTTAGGATTGAGGTTCAGTTAAATGAAAGGGTCATTTAAAACTGCTCTTTCAAATAAGGTGATGTCCAGAATCTGAGGGAGTCTTATTCCATATCTACTATAGTTTTGAACACTGCAGTTTTCAGTGTAACTTTATGAATGTCAAATGAGTGGGATGATGTTTAGAACTATCTGTGTTAGGTTTGTCTCCTTGACTCTTGTCTCACCTGGACTCATCTGTTTTTCATCCACTTCTTTTTTGGCTGACCAGAGGAGAGAGAGAAGGCAGTCCTTCTGGAACAGAAGAATAAGGCCCAGGATGAGAGGCAGCGTCAGCTGGAGATGAAGATGGCGACTGAACAACAGAATAATGAGGAGAAGGTGAGACAGATCACACAGAAAATGAACACGGAGATGTTGCTCCAAAAACAGGAGATGAATCGCGCCATGGACAGTAAGCTGTGGGAAAAGACTGCCATGATGGAGAGAGGCTTTCAGGAGAAAGCTAACCAAATGAACTGTGAGATACAGGAGTTGAGGAGGAAGAATAATGAGGCAGAGGAGAGAAAGTCCAGAGAGTTCACACAGTTGATAGCGAATATGGAACAAAGAAATGCACAGAACATGGAAGCGCTGAGGCAGCAGCACAGAGAGCAGATAGCAGCAATTAATAGTAGACCAAGACATCAGTCTTCATCCTGTTCTATACAGTGAAATGTGTTAAAAGTTGTAATCCACTGCTTTTACAGAATTCTGAATTCTAACTACTATAATTTCACTGAATACACTGTAATACGCTGACTATAATGTCACAACACAGCAAAATGGCACAAAGCTTTTTTATATTTGCAGTGAATATTGATATACTGCAAAAAATGTAATCTTAATAAAGGATTGAATGATTCTTAATAGAAACCTGTCTTTACATCTGGATATATATATATGTATGTATATGTATGTATGTATGTACAGTTGCAATCAAAATTATTCAACCCCCTTGACCTTTGCTGCAGAGAACAAAATTTTATGAAAACAATTCAACAAAGCCATCAGTATACTATTGGAGAAAGTTTATTAATTAACATTTGATTGTAAGAAAATAAAGTTGATGAATAATGAAAAAAATCAAATTGGCTTTAAACGTTCATGTTCAAAACTTATTCAATGCCCAAAAGTAAAATTTGGTGCACAATCTTTTATTCTTTAAAACCACCAATAAATGCTGCATGGAAGTGCTTAGAAGCTTCTGTCACCGCTGTACTGCAATCTTGGCCAATTCCTTGCCTAAAAAAGCTTTCAGATCACTGATAATCTTTGGGTTTTACTAAACAGGCCACTCAAGAACATTCTATGACTGACCCCTGAACCAAGCATAAGTAGATTTTTGGATGGCTGTCCTGTAGGAAAGTCTATTGATCATCAGCTTCAGTCT
>VONZ01002729.1:0-39631 GCA_012976165.1 Labeo catla | reverse complement strand
CCACTTGGTGGTGCTATAAGCCTGAAAAAACATAAAAATGACTATAACTATGCAATCGTTGGTCCGATCGACCTGAAAATTGGTATGCAGTGTCTCTGTCCAATGTGCCATAAGGGTCTATGAGGACATTGGCGTATCTCAAAAAACATGGCCGCCATTGGCCAATGAAGTTTGAGCACCTATTAGACAAGGTTAACGGAGACCGATCGGAATGAAACTCACTGGGCATGTTCGACTCATGGCCCTAAACGTCTGTAAGAATTTTGAAAGAAATCGGTCACTAGTTGGCGCTAACGAGTTTTATGGCTCTGTAATCACGTGGTGTTTCACACATCCACACAATATGCATATCATTTGATAGAACTCCTCATGATGAACAACTTTGCCTCAAGAACCATTGCTGTCAATCAAACCGTTCATTAATTATTCACAAATATGTGAAAAACCTACTTTTGCGAACTAGTCCTAGGTTTTTCACTCAATCTCGATCAAACCACTGCAGCGCAGTTCTCCAGACTGTCTAGATCAATAATTATCAAAAAAATGTGAAATTTTGTCCTTTGGGTAGCTATAACGGGGTCATTTAGAAAAGGGGCGTGGCCACATATACCCAAAAGCCTATCAAACCTAAACAAAAACTCAAAACTTTACAAAAGTTGGAGAAAACATGTGTCAGATAACTCTTAACAAGCATGCAAAGTTTCGTGAAGATCGGACCATAGGTGGCGCTATAACAGTTAAAAAGGCTTTAAAAAGACAAGCTGTGTATGGTAAATGGCTTCAAATGGCTAAATACATGCTCATATATTTACACAAACACTAGACCTTCATATCATTTGATAGATCTTCTCATGATGAACAACTTTGCCTCAAGAACCATTGCTGTCAATCAAACCGTTCATTAATTATTCACAAATATGTTAAAAACCTACTTTTGCGAACTAGTCCTAGGTTTTTCGCTTAATCTCGATCAAAGCACTGCAGTAATATTCTCTGGACTCTCTAGATCAATAATTATCAAAAAAATGTTGAATTTTCTCCTTCGGTTAGCTATAACGGGGTCATTTACAACAGGGGCGTGGCCACATATACCCAAAAGCCTATCAAAACTAAACAAAAACTCAAAACTTTACGAAAATTGGTGAAAACATGCGTCAGATGATTCTTAACAAGCATGCAAAGTTTCATGGAGATCGGACCATAGGTGGCGCTATAAGAGTTAAAAAGGCTTCAAAAACACAAGCTGTGTATGGTAAATGGCAAATGACAAACTGTTCATTGCTTAAGTCTTTTAAAAACATATATTCATTTAAACAAAAAAACAAAAACAAACATTCAATAAAGGAGACAGTGTCTCACTTCATTAAGACTTGTTTGACTATTGAAATCTCCTGAATGAATGATTCAATGACATACTTTTTTTTTAAATGGGCAGTTGTCGCCACCTCCTGACGGAAGAGGATAAGCGTTACAATAGATACACGTGTTAAAATACTTTCGTTTTTATCGCTACTGTAGACAATAAGTGTTTATACCCAAACTATAAACTTTTATCCCAGTACTTCTATTATTTAAATATCTGTAACACTGAAATTATGATTATAATGTGGTTGAAAAGACTGTTTGTGTTGCTCTTTCTGCGTTCACATTTACTCCGACCTTCTGATTCATTAACATGGCAGCGACAAAACCTGCTTCTCACGCTCCACTGACACTGGCGATGTGAAACAGTCCTAATAGACATAGATAACTCGTTGTCATTTAGGAATAAGATCGCGTGGGTGTTTGAATCGACACCTCAGTATTTTAAGGATTAATAGTGCAGCTCTAATGTAAACATGGCAAAATGTTGTGGGAGGATACTGTCACTAGATCTCGCGAAATCCGACTGGTCTCGTCACATCCCTACCATTTAGATAGCCACTTAATAATAAGATCATGATCTACTGTACCCGAGTCTATAAAACCTAAAAGAAAAGAAAATTTCACAAACCTAAGTCAAATCATCATCATATGATTCTAAAAAAGCCTGCATTTTAAAGACACCAGGCAAAAAAGGCAATGTAACAGTTATAAAGCTTAAAAACAATGCATCTCTTTAAAATGTCATGAAATTACAACTATAACCACTAGATGGCAGTAGAAGACCACTAATGGCTCATTGAAATGAACAGTGCTATTCACAGATTTTCCATTCATTTCAATTTATGCAAATACTAAATCACTATATAACATTTCAAACCACATTTAGTCAAAGTTTAACACTTCATTTAAACACATATATCATATTTGACAATAATACAAGATTATGATTACAGTGAAACCTGAAAACTATATATAAAATCTTAAAAAGACTTGCACTAAACATTTTGTCACCTTCCATTTAATACACAAATCTTTTATGTGTAACAAAATGTGTGTGTGTGTGTGTGTGTGTGTGTGTGTGTGTGTAATAATGCTTAATGAACTTTAATATAATAGTTTAACTATTTCATATTCTGTGTTTGTGATTGTATTGTCCATCATAGATGTGCTGTAGTGTTAGCCATATATTTTAGGTTGGACTACATCCTAAAACCATAGCAACCATAGCATCGGATCATATGTGGTGCTATAACAGTTAAAAAGGCTTCAAAAACACAACATTTCTATTGTAATTGGCCTCAAATTGCTAAAAAAATGTTCATTTTTTCACACAAACACTACCATACCATATGATAGATCTCCTCATTCTCAACAATTTTTGTCTAAGACCATTGCTGTCAATCCAACTGTTCTTTAAATATGTTCTTTAAATCTACTGTACCCAAAAGCCTAACATTTTTAAAAGAAAGCTTGCAACGTCTCAAAACTGTGACAAAAATGACAAATGATCTCATTCTAAACAAATATGCAAAATTTAAGAGAGACTGGGCAAAAATAACACTATAATAGTTATGATGTTTAACATCTCAGTGTTTGTATGAGACATTGCATGAAATTGCAATAATAACCACTAGATGTCAGTAGAAGACCACTAATGGGCTTATTCAGCTGAACACAACTGCTTTTAATAGGTTTGATGATCGAATAACAGTGATTTTATAAGTGTTAAAACATTTAAAATCACATTTAGGAAAAGCTTACAATTTTGTTCATACAGACATATCAGTTTTTTACAATTATGCCACATTATGATTACAGTGAAATCTGAAAAAGACACAAAGTGTTACAAAGAGAATACTTGCAAGTAAAAGTGTTGGCCCATATCATTTATTTCAAATATCTGTACAAGAAAATGTGTATGCATGTATGTCTGTGTGTGTGTAAACATGTTTATTCAGTATTAATATATTAGTTTAAACTTTTCGTTTCTGTGTGTGTATTTCTGTGAGCATGTTCTCCATTTTGGATGTGTTTTACTGTCAGCCATGAATCCAGGTAGGCCTAGACCCTAAGCATACCACCTTAAAGACCTTAAAATGCTCGAACCCCGATAATTGCTGCTTGCAGCTATATTTATTATTATTTTTATTATTATTTTTCTGCCGTAAAACTGATCGTGCAGACCAAACCGTAAGTCCTAGAGACTTCAAACTTGGCCAGATGGTAGACCTCAATTTGGGGAGAACCTATCAAAGTATGAGCCCAAACGGCCCATAGGTGGCGCTATAGTGAACCAAAACGCGAAAGTGCTTATAACTCCTAAACCGCTTGTCGTAGACTCAAAAAAATTAGATATTTGGAATCCTTGGGTCAATACAAATTGAAAAACCCCCCTGTGATTTGGGGTCCTGGAGGCCCCGTTTTCCCGCAAATTTTAATCATGTCCAAAACCTACTTTTGTGAACTAGTCCTAGGTTTTTCGCCCGATCGGAACCAAACCAGTGCAGAAATGTTCACTGGACAGTGAAGATCAATAATTATCAAAAAAATGTCATATTTCCACTCATCGTTGCGAAGGGGCCGCAAAAAGTTTGTCAGGTGGAGGGCCATTTTTACTAAAATGGCTATAACTCATGAACCGAATGAGGTATCTTCACCAAACTCGGTACGCATGTGTAATATCTCAATCTTTGGTGAAATAAAAAAAATTGCCGAGCTTGACCACTTGGTGGCGCTATGAGATGCAAAAACACAAAAACAGCTATAATTACACAACTGTTAGTCCGATCGACCTCAAACTTGGTATGCAGTGTCTCTGTCCAATGTCCCACAAGGGTCTATGAGGACATTGGCGTATCTCAAAAAACATGGCCGCCATCGGCCAATGAAGTTTGAGCACCTATTAGACAAGCTTAACAGAGGCCGATCGGAACGAAACTCACTAGGCATATTCGACTCATGGCCATAAAGGTATGTAAGAATTTTGAAACAAATCGGCCACTAGTTGGCGCTAACAAGTTTTTTGCCTCTGTAATCACGTGGTGTTTCACACATCCACAAAATATGCATATCATTTGATAGATCTCCTCATGATGAACAACTTTGCCTCTAGAACCATTGCTGTCAATCAAATCAATCATTAAATATTCACAAATATGTGAAAAAGCTACTTTTGCGAACTAGTCCTAGGGTTTTTGCTCAATCTCGATCAAACCACTGCAGTAATATTCTCTGGACTCTCTAGATCAATAATTATCAAAAAAATGTTGAATTTTGTCCTTTGGGTAGCTATAACGGTGTCATTTAGAAAAGGGGCGGGGCCACATATACCCAAAAGCCTATAAAACCTAAACAAAAACTCAAAACTTTACAAAAGTTGGAGAAAACATGTGTCAGATGACTCCTAAGAAGCATGTAAAATTTCATGGAGATCGGACCATAGATGGCGCTATGACAGTCAAAAAGGCTTCAAAAACACGAAATTTCAAAAGTAAATTGCCTTAAATTGCTATAACATCCTCATATAATCACAGAAACACTACAACTTCATACCATATGATAGATCTCCTCATGCTGAGCAACTTTGCCTCAAGAACCTTTGCTGTCAATCAAGTCGTTTATTACATATTCACAAATATGTGAAAAACCTACTTTTGCGAACTAGTCCTAGGTTATTCACTCGATCTCGATCAAACCACTGCAGCACAGTTCTCCAGACTCCCTAGATTAATAATTATCAAAAAGAAGTTAAACTTTTGACTCACGGTCGCAAAGGGGCGCCAAAACTTTCGAAAGAGGCGGGGCCACTTTCACTAAAATGGCTATAACTTTGGAACAGAATGCCATATCATCACCAAACTCAGAACATATATATAAAAGCTCAGTCTTTGGTGAAATCAAAAAAATTGCGGAGCTTGACCACTTGGTGGCGCTATAATAGAGAAAAAACATAAAAATGGCTATAACTTCGCAACCGTCAGTCCAATCAACCTGAAAATTGGTATGCTGTGCCTCTGTCCAATGTGCCATAAGGGTCTATGAGAACATTTGCGTATCTCAAAAAACATGGCCGCCATCGACCTATGAATTTTGAGCACCTATTAGACAAGGTTAACGGAGGCCGATAGGAACGAAACTCACTGGGCATGTTCGACTCATGGTCCTAAAGGTCTGTAAGAATTTTGAAACAAATCGGCCACTAGTTGGCGCTAACGAGTTTTATGGCTCTGTAATCACGTGGTGTTTCACAAATCCACATAATATGCATATCATTTGATAGATCTCCTCATGATGAACAACTTTGCCTCAAGAACCATTGCTGTCAATCAAACCGTTCATTAATTATTCAATAATATGTCAAAACCCTACTTTTGCGAACTAGTCCTAGGTTTTTCGCTCAATCTCGATCAAACCACTGCAGTCATCTTCTCTGGACTCTCTAGATCAATAATTATCAAAAAAATGTTGAATTTTGTCCTTCGGATAGCTGTAATGGGGCCATTTACAATAGGGGCTTGGCCACATATACCCAAAAGCTTATAAAACCAAAACGAAAACTTAAAACTTTACGAAAATTGGAGAAAACATGTGTCAGATGACTCTTAAGAAGCATGCAAAGTTTCATGGAGATCGGAGCATAGGTGGCGCAATAACAGTTAAAAAGGCTTTAAAAACAAGATTTCTATGGTAAATGGCTTCAAATTGTTAAAAAATGCTCATCTATTCACACAAACACTACATCTTACACTTACATCTGTATGATATATCCCCTCATTCTGAACAACTTTGCATACCACCTCAAAGGCCTTAAATGCTCGAACCCCGGTAATTGCTGCTTGCAGCTATATTATTAGGGGTTCGAGCGCGTAGCGCTGAAACCCTATTGTAATTGTTAGGATTTTTTTTATTAGGGGTTCGAGCGCGTAGCGCTGAAACCCTATTGTAATTGTTAGGATTTTTTTTATTAGGGGTTCGAGTGCGTAGCACTGAAACCCTATTGTAATTGTAAGGATTATTATTATTATTATTCTTCCCTAGAACTGATCGTGCAGCCCAAACCGTAAGGCCTAGAGAGCTGAAACTTGGTCAGAAGGTAGTAGTCCTCCTCGCTACTCAGGCGCAAAGAACCGGCCCAATCGGCCTAAAGGTGGCGCTACAGCGCAAAAAACTAACTTTTTTTACATTTTTGGCCCTAGCTCGTACATTTTTTGTCGTAGACTCAAAAAATTTACATCGTTGCAATCCTTGGGTCAATACGCACAAAAGTGCACTGGCGCAGATTTTTCGTACGAAGCCCGGTTTTTCCGCAAAATGGCCGAATGTCCGAAACCTACTTTTGCGAACTAGTCCTAGGTTTTTCGCCCGATCGGAACCAAACCAGTGCAGAAATGTTCTCTGGACACTGAATATCAATAATTATCAAAAAAAAGTTGAAATTTTGACTCATCGTTGCGAAGGGGCCCCAAAAAGTTTGTCAGGTGGAGGACCATTTTTACTAAAATGGCTATAACTCAGGAACCAAATGGCATATCGTTACGAAACTTGACACACTTATGTACAAGCTCAATCTTTGGTCAAATAAAAAAAATTGCACAGCTCTGCCACTTGGTGGCGCTAAAAGCCTGAAAAACAATAAAATGACTATAACTATGCAATCGTTAGTCCGATCGACCTGAAAATTGGTATGCAGTGTCTCTGTCCAATGTGCCATAAGGGTCTATGAGGACATTGGCGTATCTCAAAAAACATGGCTGCCATCGGCCAATGAAGTTTGAGCACCCATTAGACAAGGTTAACGAAGGTCAATCGGAACGAAACTCACTGGGCATGTTCGACTCATGGCCCTAAAGGTCTGTAAGAATTTTGAAAGAAATCGGCCACTAGTTGGCGCTAACGACTTTTTTGCCTCTCTAACATGCCTCACTCGCGTGGCGTTTCACACATCCACACAATATGCATATCATTTGATAGATCTCCACATGCTGAGCAACTTTGCCTCAAGAACCATTGCTGTCAATCAAATCATTCAATAATTATTCACAAATATGTGAAAAACCTACTTTTGCGAACTAGTCCTAGGTTTTTCGCTCAATCTCGATCAAACCACTGCAGCGCAGTTCTCCAGACTCTCTAGATCAATAATTATCAAAAAAATGTGGAATTTTGTCCTTTGGGTAGCTATAACGGGGTCATTTAGAAAAGGGGCGTGGCCACATATACCCAAAAGCCTATCAAACCTAAACAAAAACTCAAAACTTTACAAAAGTTGGAGAAAACATGTGTCAGATGACTCTTAACAAGCATGTAAAATTTCATGGAGATGGGACCATAGGTGGCGCTATGACAGTTAAAAAGGCTTCAACAACACGAAATTTCAAAAGTAAATTGCCTTAAATTGCTATAACATGCTCATATAATCACAGAAACACTAGAACTTCATACCATATGATAGATCTGCTCATGCTGAGCAACTTTGCCTCAAGAACCATTGCTGTCAATCAAGTCGTTTATTACATATTCACAAATATGTGAAAAACCCACTTTTGCGAACTAGTCCTAGGTTATTCACTCGATCTCGATCAAACCACTGCAGCACAGTTCTCCAGACTCCCTAGATCAATAATTATGAAAAAAAAGTTAAACTTTTGACTCACAGTCGCAAAGGGGCGCCAAAACGTTCAAAAGAGGCGGGGCCACTTTTAGTAAAAAGGCTATAACTTTGGAACAGAATGACATATCATCACCAAACTCAGAACACTTATGTAAAAGCTCAGCCTTTGGTCAAATCCAAAAAATTGCGGAGCTTGACCACTTGGGGGCGCTATAATAGAGAAAAAATATAAAAATGGCTATAACGTCGCAACCGTCAGTCCAATCAACCTGAAAAATGGTATGCAGTGTCTCTGTCCAATGTGCCATAAGGGTCTATGAGAACATTGGCGTATCTCAAAAAACATGGCCGCCATCGACCTATGAATTTTGAGCACCTATTAGACAAGGTTAACTGAGGCCGATCGGAACAAAACTCACTGGGCATGTTCGACTCATGGTCCTAAAGGTCTGTAAGAATTTTAAAAGAAATCGGCCACTAGTTGGCGCTAACGAATTTCTTGCCTCTGTAATCACGTGGTGTTTCACACATCCACACAATATGCATATCACTTGATAGATCTCCTCATGATGAACAACTTTGCCTCAAGAACCATTGCTGTCAATCAAACCGTTCATTAATTATTCACAAATATGTGAAAAACCTACTTTTGCGAACTAGTCCTAGGGTTTTTCACTCAATCTCGATCAAACCACTGCAGTAATGTTCTCTGGACTCTCTAGATCAATAATTATCAAAAACATGTTGAATTTTGTCCTTTGGTTAGCTATAATGGGGTCATTTACAAAAGGGGAGTGGCCACATATATCCAAAAGCCTATAAAACCTAAACAAAAACTCAAAACGTTATGAAAATTGGAGCAATCATGTGTCAGATGATTCTTAACAAGCATGCAAAGTTTCATGGAGATCGGAGCATAGGTGGCGCTATAACAGTTAAAAAGGCTTTAAAAACAAGATTTCTATGGTAAATGGCCTCAAATTGTTAAAAAATGCTCATCTATTCACACAAACACTAGATCTTACACTTCTGTCTGTATGATATATCACCTCATTCTGAACAAATTTGCATACCACCTCAAAGGCCTTAAATGCTCGAACCCCGGTAATTGCTGCTTGCAGCTATATTTTTTATTATTATTTTTTTTCTGCCGTAAAACTGATCGTGCAGACCAAACCGTAAGTCGTAGAGACTTCAAATTTGGCCAGATGGTAGAGCTCAATTTGGGGAGAACCTATCAAAGTTTCAGCCCAATCGGCCCATAGGTGGCGCTACAGCGCCAAAAACAAACTTTTTTTACATTTTTGGCTGTAGCTCGTACAATTTTTGTCGTAGACTCAAATTTTTAACATCGTTGCGATCCTTGGGTCAAGATGCACAAAAGTGCACTGGCGCAGATTTTTCGTACGACGTACCGTTTTTCCGCAAAATGGCGTTATATCTCAAACCTACTCTTGCGAACTACTCCTAGGTTTTTCGCCCGAATGGAACCAAACCAGTGCAGAAATATTCTCTAGACATTGAATATCAATAATTATCAAAAAAAAGTTGAAATTTCGATTTTCGCGCGAAACAGCGCAACAAAACGTGTTATGCTAACGTTAGCCAAATGCTAATTGTGGCTATAACTCTTGAACGGAATGAGATATTTTTACCAAACTCGGTACGCATCTGTAAAAGGTTGATTTTAGGTCAAATAAAAAAAATTGCAGCGTTCGGCCACTTGGTGGCGCTATAATAACGAAAAAACATAAAAACGGCTATAACTACAATACTTTTTGTCCAATTGACTTGAAAATTGGTATGCAGCGTCTTTGTCCAAAGTGCCAAGACGATCTATGACGTCATTCGCGTAGCTTAAAAAACATGGCCGCCATCGACCAATCAAGTTTGAGCACCCATTAGACGAGGTTAACGGAGGCCGATCGGAACAAAACTCACTGGGCATGTTCGACTCATGGTCCTAGAGGTCTGTAAGAATTTTGAAAGAAATCGGCCACTAGTTGGCGCTAACGAGTTTTATGGCTCTGCAATCTCGTGGTGTTTCACATATCTACACAATATGCATATCATTTGATAGATCTCCTCATGATGAACAACTTTGCCTCAAGAACCATTGCTGTCAATCAAATCGTTTATTAATTATTCACAATTATGTGAAAAACCTACTTTTGCGAACTAGTCCTAGGTTTTTTGCTCAATCTCGATCAAACCACTGCAGTAATATTCTCTGGACTCTCTAGATCAATAATTATCAAAAAAATGTTGAATTTTGTCATTTGGTTAGCAATAACGAGGTAATTTTTAAAAAGGGGCATGGCCACGTATACCCAAAAGCCTATAAAACCTAAACAAAAACTCAAAACTTCACGACAATTGGTGAGAACATGTGACAGGTGACTCTTAATAAGCTTGCAAAGTTTTGTGAAGATCGGACCATAGGTGGCGCTATAACAGTTAAAAAGGCTTCAAAAACACAGGCTGTGTATTGTAAATGGCTTCAAATGGCTAAATAAATGCACATACAGTCACACAAACACTAGATCTTCATATCATTTGATAGATCTCCTCATGATGAACAATTTTGCCTCAAGAACCATTGCTGTCAATCAAATTGTTCATTAAATATTCACAAATATGTTAAAAACCTACGTTTGGGAACTAGTCCTAGGTTTTTCGCTCGATCTTGATCAAAGCACTGCAGTAATATTCTCTGGACTCTCTAGATCAATAATTATCAAAAAACTGTTAAACCTTTGAATTTGGACGGCTTTAACACGGTCATTGAAAATGTTGTTGTTTACCTAGTGTACCCAAAAGTCTGTAAATCCTAAATGACAACTTAAAACTTCATGAAATTATGCAAGGTCATGCGTCATATGATTCCAAACAAGCTTGCAAAATTTTGTGCAAATCGGGCAAAAATTGGTGCTATAACAGTTATAAAGGTTAAAACCACTACATTTCAATGTTAAAGTCCCTGTAATTGCCATTACAATCAGTACATGGCAGCAGAGGACCACTCATTGGCTCTTATCTGACACAATCCATTCGGTTCATGGAGCTCTCTTCTAACGAGCTGATGAACAGGTGTGGCCAATAAGGTATGTCTTTCTTATGTAGTGCACTCAAGTCAGTTCATGGAGCTCTCGTTTAACGAGCTGGTGATCAGAATCAGGTGTGATCAATAAGTAAGGCAGCACAGAGCCATGAAACATTCTCTATTCTCCAACTAGCCTTAAATTTTAAACTCAAAATGAAAAAGACAAATCAGTGCAGTACAATCCTCTAGACTCTCCAAGTCGATAATTCTCAAATAAAATGCTAAATATTTGCATTTGTACAGCTATGACAGGGTCATTTAAAAATGTGATCTTCATATAGTGTACCCAAAAGCCTATAAATCTTATAAGAAAACCCCAAACTGTGTAAACTGATACATGATGTAATTCTAAACAACCATACAACATTTTATGGAGATTGGGGAAAAAAATGGCACTATAATAGTTATAAACATTAACAACTATTATGCCCATGGTAAGGTCTCTGCAGTTATTAATTATAGCCACTAGATGGCACTAGAAGACAACTAATGGGCTCATTAAAATCACTAATATAGTATTTTTCAGTTCTTTCTTCTTCAAGATTGGCATTTAGACATGATAAATTCATTATCATTGCATGTATGATCATATTTTAAATGTTCACCATTGTATTCATACAGACATATCAGTTTTTTACAATTATGCCAATTATGGTTTGATGTTATAAAACTGAAAATTTCATTTAAACTCCATTTAAAATCTAAAAGAGAAGACTTGCAATAAGAGTTTTGTTGTTTCAGAAATCTAAATGTGCAACAAAATGTGTCTGTCTCTAATCATCTTTAATGAGCGTTAATATAAGTTTAACCATTTAATTTCTGTGTATGTGTGTGTTTGTGAGTGTGTTCTCCATTGTGCATGTGTTTTGGTGTTAGTCATACATTTTGGTTTGGACTACACACTAAAACCATAAAATCTTAAAAGGCTTTATATGCTTGAACCCCGATAATTGTCGCTTGCGGCTATATTTAGGGGTTCGAGTGCGTAGCACTGAAACCCTATTGTAATTGTAAGGATTTTTATTATTATTATTATTCTTCTCCGGTAAAACTGATCGTGCAGCCCAAACCGTAAGGCCTAGAGAGCTGAAACTTGGTCAGATCGTAGTAGTCTTGCTCGCTACTCAGATACAAAGTCTCGCCCAAATCGGCCTAAAGGTGGCGCTACAGCGCAAAAAACGAACTTTTTTTACATTTTTGGCCGTAGCTCGTACAATTTTTGTCGTAGACTCAAAAACTTTACATCGTTGCAATCCTTGGGTCAATACGCACAAAAGTGCACTGGCGCGATTTGTGGTCTGGGACGACCGTTTTTCCGCAAAATGGCGTTATATCTGAAACCTACTTTTGCGAACTAGTCCTAGGTTTTTCGCCCGATCGGAACCAAACCAGTGCAGAAATGTTCTCTGGACAGTGAATATCAATAATTATCAAAAAAATGTTAAATTTTGACACATCGCTGCGAAGGGGCCCCAAAAAGTTTGTCAGGTGGAGGGCCATTTTTACTAAAATGGCTATAACTCATGAACCAAATGAGATATCTTCACCAAACTCGGTACTCATGTGTATAAGCTCAATCTTTGGTCAAATAAAAAAAATTGCACAGCTCTGCCACTTGGTGGCGCTATAAGCCTGAAAAAACATAAAAATGACTATAACTATACAATCGTTGGTCCGATCGACCTGAAAATTGGTATGCAGTGTCTCTGTCCAATGTGCCATAAGGGTCTATAAGGACATTGGCATATCTCAAAAAACATGGCCGCCATCGGCCAATGAAGTTTGAGCACCTATTAGACAAGGTTAACGGAGGCCGATCGGAACGAAACTCACTGGGCATGTTTGACTCATGGCCCTAAAGGTCTGTAAGAATTTTGAAAGAAATCGGCCACTAGTTGGCGCTAACGAATTCTATGGCTCTGTAATCACGTGGTGTTTCACACATCCACACAATATGCATATCATTTGATAGATCTCCTCATGATGAACAACTTTGCCTCAAGAACCATTGCTGTCAATCAAATCGTTCATTAATTATTCACAAATATGTGAAAAACCTACTTTTGCGAACTAGTCCTAGGGTTTTTGCTCAATCTCGATCAAACCACTGCAGTAATATTCTCTGGACTCTCTAGATCAATAATTATCAAAAAAATGTTGATTTTTTTCCTTTGGTTAGCTATAACTGGGTTAATTTACAAAAGGGGTGTGGCCACATATACCCAAAAGCCTATAAAACCAAAACGAAAACTCAAAACTTTACAAAAATTGGTGAAAACATGTGTCAGATGATTCTTAACAAGCATGCAAAGTTTCATGGAGATCGGAGCATAGGTGGCGCTATAAAAGCTAAAAAGGCTTTAAAAACAAGATTTTTATGGTAAATGGCCTCAAATTGTTAAAAAATGCTCATCTATTCACACAAACACTAGATCTTACACTTACATCTGTATGATATATCCCCTCATTCTGAACAACTTTGCATACCACCTAAAAGGCCTTAATGCTCGAACCCCGGTAATTGCTGCTTGCAGCTATATTTATTATTATTATTATTATTATTCCGCGCTAAAACTGATCGTGCAGCCCAAACCGTAAGGCCTAGAGAGCTGAAACTTGGTCAGAAGGTAGTAGTCCTCCTCGCTACTCAGGCGCAAAGAACCGGCCCAATCGGCCTAAAGGTGGCGCTACAGCGCAAAAAACTAACTTTTTTCGCATTTTTGGCCGTAGCTCATACATTTTTTGTCGTAGACTCAAAAAATTTACATCGTTGTGATCCTTGGGTCAATACGCACAAAAGTGCACTGGCGCAGATTTTTCGTACGAAGCCCGGTTTTTCCGCAAAATGGCCGAATGTCCGAAACCTACTTTTGCGAACTAGTCCTAGGTTTTTCGCCCGATCGGAACCAAACCAGTGCAGAAATGTTCTCTGGACACTGAATATCAATAATTATCAAAAAAAAGTTGAAATTTTGACTCATCGTTGCGAAGGGGCCCCAAAAAGTTTGTAAGGTGGAGGACCATTTTTACTAAAATGGCTATAACTCAGCAACCAAATGGGATATCGTCACGAAACTTGATACACTTATGTACAAGCTCAATCTTTGGTCAAATAAAAAAAATTGCACAGCTCTGCCACTTGGTGGCGCTAAAAGCCTGAAAAAACATAAAATGACTATAACTATGCAATAGTTAGTCCGATCGACTTGAAAATTGGTATGCAGTGTCTCTGTCCAATGTGCCATAAGGGTCTATAAGGACATTGGCGTATCTCAAAAAACATGGCCGCCATCGGCCAATGAAGTTTGAGCACCCATTAGACAAGGTTAACGAAGGTCAATCGGAACGAAACTCACTGGACATATTCGACTCATGGCCCTAAAGGTCTGTAAGAATTTTGAAAGAAATCGGCCACTAGTTGGCGCTAACGAGTTTTTTGCCTCTGTAACGTGCCTCACTCACGTGGTGTTTCACACATCCACACAATATGCATATCATTTGATAGATCTCCACATGCTGAGCAACTTTGCCTCAAGAACCATTGCTGTCAATCAAATCATTCATTAATTATTCACAAATATGTGAAAAACCTACTTTTGCGAACTAGTCCTAGGTTTTTCGCTCAATCTCAATCAAACCACTGCAGCGCAGTTCTCCAGACTCTCTCGATCAATAATTATCAAAAAAATGTGGAATTTTGTCCTTTGGGTAGCTATGACGGGGTCATTTAGAAAAGGGGCGTGGCCACATATACCCAAAAGCCTATCAAACCTAAACAAAAACTCAAAACTTTACAAAAGTTGGAGAAAACATGTGTCAGATGACTCTTAACAAGCATGTAAAATTTCATGGAGATGGGACCATAGGTGGCGCTATGACAGTTAAAAAGGCTTCAACAACACGAAATTTCAAAAGTAAATTGCCTTAAATTGCTATAACATGCTCATATAATCACAGAAACACTAGAACTTCATACCATATGATAGATCTCCTCATGCTGAGCAACTTTGCCTCAAGAACCACTGCTGTCAATCAAGTCGTTTATTACATATTCACAAATATGTGAAAAACCCACTTTTGCGAACTAGTCTTAGGTTATTCACTCGATCTCGATCAAACCACTGCAGCACAGTTCTCCAGACTCCCTAGATCAATAATTATCAAAAGAAAGTTAAACTTTTGACTCACAGTCGCAAAGGGGCGCCAAAACGTTCAAAATAGGCGGGGCCACTTTTAGTAAAAAGGCTATAACTTTGGAACAGAATGACATATCATCACCAAACTCAGAACACATATGTAAAATCTCAGCCTTTGGTGAAATCCAAAAAATTGCGGAGCTTGACCACTTGGGGGCGCTATAATAGAGAAAAAACATAAAAATGGCTATAACTTCGCAACCGTCAGTCCAATCAACCTGAAAATTGGTATGCAGTGTCTCTGTCCAATGTGCCATAAGGGTCTATGAGGACATTGGCGTATCTCAAAAAACATGGCTGCCATCGGCCAATGAAATTTGAGCACCTATTAGACAAGGTTAACCGAGGCCGATCGGAACGAAACTCACTGGGCATGTTCGACTCATGGCCCTAAAGGTCTGTAAGAATTTTGAAACAAATCTGCCACTAGTTGGCGCTAATGAGTTTTATGGCTCTGTAATCACGTGGTGTTTCACACATCCACACAATATGCATATCATTTGATAGATCTCCTCATGATGAACAACTTTGCCTCAAGAACCATTGCTGTCAATCAAATCACTTATTCAATATTCACAAATATGTGAAAAACCTACTTTTGCGAACTAGTCCTAGGTTTTTCGCTCAATCTCGATAAAACCACTGCAGCACAGTTCTCCAGACTCTCTAGATCAATAATTATCAAAAAAATGTGGAATTTTGTCATTTGGTTAGCTATAACAGGGTCATTTACAAAAGGGGCGTGGCCACATATACCCAAAAGCCTATAAAACCTACACGAAAACTCAAAACTTTACAAAAAGTGGTGAGAACATGTGTCAGATGACTCTTAACAAGCATGCAAAGTTTTGTGCAGATCGGACCATAGGTGGCGCTATAACAGTTAAAAAGGCTTCAAATACACAAGCTGTGTATGATAAATGGTTTCAAATGGCTAAATAAATGCTCATATATTCCCACAAACACTAAATCTTCATATCATCTGATAGATCTCCTCATGCTGAACAACTTTGCCTCCAGAACCATTGCTGTCAGTCAAACTGTTCATTAAATATTCACAAATATGTTAAAAACCTACTTTTGCGAACTAGTACTAGGTTTTTCACTCAATCTCGATCAAACCACTGCAGCGCAGTTCTCCAGACTCTCTAGATCAATAATTATCAAAAAAATGTGGAATTTTGTCCTTTGGTTAGCTATAACGGGGTCATTTACAAAAGGGGCGTGGCCACATATACCCAAAAGCCTATCAAACCTAAACAAAAACTCAAAACTTTACGAAAATTGGTGAGAATATGTGTCAGATGATTCTTAACAAGCATGCAAAGTTTCGTGAAAATCGGACCATAGGTGGCGCTATAACAGTTAAAAAGGCTTCAAAAACACAAGCTGTGTATGGTAAATGGCAAATGACAAACTGTTCATTGCTTAAGTCTTTTAAAAACATATATTCATTTAAACAAAATTAAAAAAGAAAAACATTTAATAAAGGAGACAGTGTCTCACTTCATTAAGACTTGTTTGACTATTGAAATCTCCTGAATGAATGATTCAGTAACATACTATTTTTTTTAAACGGGCAGTTGTCGCCACCTCCTGGCGGAAGACGATAAGCGTTACAATAGATACACGTGTTAAAATACTTTCGTTTTGGTCGCTACTGTAGACAATAAGTGTTTATACCCAAACTATAAACTTTTATTCCAGTACTTCTATTATTTAAATATCTGTAACACTGAAATTATGATTATAATGTGGTTGAAAAGACTGTTTGTGTTGCTCTTTCTGCGTTCACATTTACTCCGACCTTCTGATTCATTAACATGGCAGCGACAAAACCTGCTTCTCACGCTCCACTGACACTGGCGATGTGAAACAGTCCTAATAGACATAGATAACTCGTTGTCATTTAGGAATAAGATCGCGTGGGTGTTTGAATCGACACCTCAATATTTTAAGGATTAATAGTGCAGCTCTAATGTAAACATGGCAAAATGTTGTGGGAGGATACTGTCACGAGATCTCGCGAAATCCGACTGGTCTCGTCACATCCCTACCATTTAGATAGCCACTAAATAATAAGATCATGATCAACTGTACCCGAGTCTATAAAACCTAAAAGAAAAGAAAATTTCACAAACCTAAGTCAAATCATCATCATATGATTCTAAACAAGCCTGCATTTTAAAGACATCAGGCAAAAAAACGCAATGTAACAGTTATAAAGCTTAAAAACTATGCATCTCTTTAAAATGTCATGAAATTACAACTATAACCACTAGATGGCAGTAGAAGACCACTAATGGCTCATTGAAATGAACACTGCTATTCACAGATTGATTTCCATTCATTTCATTCATTTCAATTCATGCAAAGACTAAATCACTATATAACATTTCAAATCACATTTAGTCAAAGTTTAACACTTCATTTAAACACATATATCATATTTGACAATAATACAAGATTATGATTAAAGTGAAACCTGAAAATTATATATAAACTCTTAAAAAGACTTGGACTAAACATTTTGTCACCTACCATTTAATACACAAATCTCTTATGTGCAACAAAATGTGTGTGTGTGTGTGTAGTCATGCTTAATGAACATTAATATAACAGTTTAACTATTTAATTTCTGTTTGTGAGTGTATTCTCCATCATGGATGTGTTTTAGTGTGTTAGCCATATATTTTGGGTTGGACTACATCCTAAAACCATAGCAACCATAGCATCGGTCTAGTATTAATAGCATATAGTATTAATATAACAGTTTCAACTTTTCGTTTCTGTGTGTGTATTTCTGTGAGCATGTTCTACATTTTGGATGTGTTTTACTGTCAGCCATGATTCCAGGTTGGCCTAGACCCTAAGCATACCACCTTAAAGACCTTAAAATGCTCGAACCCCGATAATTGCTGCTTGCAGCTATATTTATTATTATTATTATTCTTCCCTAGAACTGATCGTGCAGCCCAAACCGTAAGGCCTAGAGAGCTGAAACTTGGTCAGAAGGTAGTAGTCACCCTCGCTACTCAGGCGCAAAGAACCGCCCCAATCGGCCTAAAGGTGGCGCTACAGCGCAAAAAACTAACTTTTTTTACATTTTTGGCCATAGCTCGTACAATTCTTGTCGTAGACTCAAAAAATTTACATTGTTGCGATCCTTGGATCAATACGCACAAAAGTGCACTGGCGCAGATTTTTCGTACGAGGCCCGGTTTTTCCGCAAAATGGCTGAATGTCCAAAACCTACTTTTGCGAACTAGTCCTAGGTTTTTCGATGGATCGGAACCAAACCAGTGCTGAAATATTCTCTGGACAGTGAATATCAATAATTATCAAAAAAAAGTTGAAATTTTGACTCACGGTCGAATAGGAACGCCAAAACGTTCAATGCTAAAGTTAGCAAATTCATACATTTGGCTATAACTTTTGAATGGAATGAGATATCTACACCAAACTCGATACACATGTGTATAAGCTCAATCTTTGGTCAAATAACAAAAATTGCACACCTCTGCCACTTGGTGGCGCAATAAGCCTGAAAAAACATATAAATGACTATAACTTCGCAACCGTCAGTCCAATCAACCTGAAAATTGGTATGCAGTGTCTCTGTCCAATGTGCCATAAGGGTCTATGAGAATATTTGCGTATCTCAAAAAAACATGGCCGCCATCGACCAACGAAGTTTGAGCACCCATTAGACAAGGTTAACGGAGGCCGATCGGAATGAAACTCACTGGGCATGTTCGACTCATGGCCCTAAAGGTCTGTAAGAATTTTGAAACAAATCGGCCACTAGTTGGCGCTAACGAGTTTTATGGCTCTGTAATCACGTGGTGTTTCACACATCCACACAATATGCATATCATTTGATAGATCTCCTCATGATGAACAACTTTGCCTCAAGAACCATTGCTGTCAATCAAACCGTTCATTAATTATTCACAAATATGTGAAAAACCTACTTTTGCGAACTAGTCCTAGGTTTTTCGCTCAATCTCGATCAAACCACTGCAGCGCAGTTCTCCAGACTCTCTAGATAAATAATTATCAAAAAAATGTTGAATTTTGTCCTTTGGGTGGCTATAATGGGGTCATTTAGAAAAGGGGCGTGGCCACATATACCCAAAAGCCTATAAAACCTAAACAAAAACTCAAAACTTTACAAAAGTTGGAGAAAACATGTGTCAGATGACTCTTAAGAAGCATGTAAAATTTCATGCAAATCGGACCATAGGTGGCGCTATGACAGTTAAAAAGGTTTCAACAACACAAAATTTCAAAAGTAAATTGCCTTAAATTGCTATAACATGCTCATATAATCACAGAAACACTAGAACATCATACCATATGATAGATCTCCTCATGCTGAGCAACTTTGCCTCAAGAACCTTTGCTGTCAATCAAGTCGTTCATTACATATTCACAAATATGTGAAAAACCTACTTTTGCGAACTAGTCCTAGGTTATTCACTCAATCTCGATCAAACCACTGCAGCACAGTTCTCCAGACTCCCTAGATCAATAATTATCAAAAGAAAAGTTAAACTTTTGACTCACAGTCGCAAAGGGGCGCCAAAACGTTCAAAAGAGGCGGGGCCACTTTTAGTAAAATGGCTATAACTTTGGAACAAAATGACGAATCATCACCAAACTCAGAACACATATATAAAAGCTCAGCCTTTGGTCAAATCCAAAAAATTGTGGAGCTTGACCACTTGGTGGCGCTATAATAGAGAAAAAATATATAAATGGCTATAACGTCGCAACCATCAGACCAATCAACCTGAAAATTGGTATGCAGTGTCTCTGTCCAATGTGCCATAAGGGTCTATGAGAACATTTGCGTATCTCAAAAAACATGGCCGCCATCGACCAATGAAGTTTGAGCACCTATTAGACAAGGTTAACGGAGGCCGATCGGAACGAAACTCACTGGGCATGTTCGACTCATGGCCCTAAAGGTCTGTAAGAATTTTGAAACAAATCGGCCACTAGTTGGCGCTAATGAGTTTTATGGCTCTGTAATCACGTGGTGTTTCACACATCCACACAATATGCATATCATTTGATAGATCTCCACATGATCAACAACTTTGCCTCAAGGACCATTGCTGTCAATCATATCGTTCATTAAATATTCACAAATATGTGAAAAACCTACTTTTGCGAACTAGTCCTAGGTTTTTCCCTTAATCTCGACCAAACCACTGCAGTAATACTCTCTGGACTCTCTAGATCAATAATTATCAAAAAATGTTGAATTTTGTCCTTCAGTTAGCTATAACGGGGTCATTTACAAAAGTGGCGTGGCCACATATACCCAAAAGCCTATCAAACCTAAACAAAAACTCAAATCTTTACGCTGAATTGGTGAGAACATGTGTCAGATGATTCTTAACAAGCATGCAAAGTTTCGTGAAGATCGCACCATAGGTGGCGCTATAACAGTTAAAAAGGCTTCAAAAACACAAGCTGTGTATGGTAAATGGCTTCAAATGACTAAATAAATGCTCATATATTCACACAAACACTAGATCTTCATATCATTTGATAGATCTCCTAATGATGAACAACTTTGACTGTTGGACCATTAATGTCAATCCAACTGTTCTTTAAATATTTCATATTATTTAAAAAAACTACTTTTGTGAACTAGTTCTAGGTGTTTAACTCAAAATCAATAAAACCACTGCAGTAAAATTGCCTGGACTCTCTAGATAAACATTTATCAAAAAAAAAAGTTAAACATTTGCATTTAGATTTAGCCATTTAGCCATTTAGTAGGGGTGTGACGAGACACTAATCCCATGAGACGAGACGAGACACGAGATTGGGTTCACGAGAACGAGACGAGACGAGATTTTTAAACTTTTCTTAAGAAATCCTCAATGATGAAATATATAGGGAAAATAGTCTTTTATTCAACTGAAAAACACAAAATGCAAAAAAAATTAAGGTGCATTTTTAACTTTATGAAATTAAACTTCAATTTTAATGAATAATATGCAGTAATAAACAACATTTAAACAAGAGCTTCATGATTCTGGATAAATTGAGAATCCTAGTTGTTTTTTATAAATGGGAGATTATGATTCTCTCACGATTCTGGAGAAAAAAGATTAGAAAACTAAACAAAATAACAATTTACTAGTGGTTCTGACAAACTGTTCATTGCTTAAGTCTTTTAAAAACATATATTCATTTAAACAAAATAAAAAAAAAAAACATTCAATAAAGGAGACAGTGTCTCACTTCATTAAGACTTGTTTGACTATTGAAATCTCCTGAATGAATGATTCAATGACATACTTTTTTTTTAAACGGGCAGTTGTCGCCACCTCCTGGCGGAAGAGGATAAGCGTTACAATAGATACACGTGTTAAAATACTTTCGTTTTATCGCTACTGTAGACAATAAGTGTTTATACCCAAACTATAAACTTTTATCCCAGTACTTCTATTATTTAAATATCTGTAACACTGAAATAATGATTATAATGTGGTTGAAAAGACTGTTTGTGTTGCTCTTTCTGCGTTCACATTTACTCCGACCTTCTGATTCATTAATATGAGCAGCGACAAAACCTGCTTCTCACGCTCCACTGACACTGGCGATGTGAAACAGTCCTAATAGACATAGATAACTCGTTGTCATTTAGGAATAAGATCGCGTGGGTGTTTGAATCGACACCTCCATATTTTAATATTTTAATAGTGCAGCTCTAATGTAAACATGGCAAAATGTTGTGGGAGGATACTGTCACGAGATCTCGCGAAATCCGACTGGTCTCGTCACATCCCTACCATTTAGATAATAAGATCATGATCTACTGTACCGGAGTCTATAAAACCTAAAAGAAAAGAAAATTTCACAAACCTAAGTCAAATCATCATCATACGATTCTAAACAAGCCTGCATTTTAAAGACATCAGGCAAAAAAGGCAATGTAACAGTTATAAAGCTTAAAAACAATGCATCTCTTTAAAATGTCATGAAATTACAACTATAACCACTAGATGGCAGTAGAAGACCACTAATGGCTCATTGAAATGAACAGTGCTATTCACAGATTGTTTTCCATTCATTTCAATTCATGCAGACTAAATCACTGTTATAACATTTCAAATCACATTTAGTCAAAGTTTAACACTTCATTTAAACACATATATCATATCTGACAATAATACAAGATTATGATTACAGTGAAACCTGAAAATTATATATAAAATCTTAAAAATACTTGCACTAAACATTTTGTCACCTACCATTTACTACACAAATCTCTTATGTGCAACAAAATGTGTGTGTGTGTGTGTGTGTGTGTGTGTAATAATGCTTAAGGAACTTTAATATAATAGTTTAACTATTTCATATTCTGTGTTTGTGATTGTATTGTCCATCATAGATGTGCTGTAGTGTTAGCCATATATTTTGGGTTGGACTGCATCCTAAAACCATAGCAAACATAGCATCGGATCATAGATGGTGCTACAACAGTTAAAAAGGCTTCAAAAACACAACATTTCTATCGTAATTGGCCTCGAATTGCTAAAAAATTCTCATTTTTTCACACAAACACTAGATCTTCATACCATATGATAGATCTCCTCATTCTCAACAATTTTTTGTTTAAGACCATTGCTGTCAATCCAACTGTTCTTTAAATATGTTCTTTAAATCTACTGTACCCAAAAGCCTAACATTTTTAAAAGAAAGCTTGCAACGTCTCAAAACTGTGACAAAAATGACAAATAATCTCATTGTAAACAAATATGTAAAATTTAAGAGAGACTGGGCAAAAATAACACTATAATAGTTATGATGTTTAAAATCTCAGTGTTTGTATGAGACATTGCATGAAATTGCAATAATAACCACTAGATGTCAGTAGAAGACCACTAATGGGCTTATTCAGCTGAACACAACTGTTTTTAATAGGTTTGATGATCGATTAACACTTATAAAATCACTGTTATAACATTTAAAATCACATTTAGGCAAAGCTTACAATTTTGTTCATACAGACATATCAGTTTTTTACAATTATGCCACATTATGATTACAGTGAAATCTGAAAAAGACACAAACTGTTACAAAGAGAATACTTGCAAGTAAAAGTGTTGGCCCATATCATTTATTTCAAATATTTGTACAAGAAAATGTGTATGCACGTATGTCTCTCTGTGTGTAAAAATGTTTATTCAGTATTAATATATTAGTTTAAACTTTTCGTTTCTGTGTGTGTATTTCTGTGAGCATATTCTCCATTTTGGATGTGTTTTACTGTCAGCCATGAATCCAGGTTGGCCTAGACCCTAAGCATACCACCTTAAAGACCCTAAAATGCTCGAACCCCGATAATTGCTGCTTGCAGCTATATTTAGGGGTTCGAGCGCGTAGCGCTGAAACCCTATTGTAATTGTTAGGATTTTTATTATTATTTTTATTATTATTTTTCTGCCGTAAAACTTATCGTGCAGACCAAACCGTAAGGCCTAGAGACTTCAAACTTGGCCAGATGGTAGACCTCAATTTGGGGAGAACCTATCAAAGTATGAGCCCAAACGGCCCATAGGTGGCGCTATAGTGAACCAAAACGCGAAAGTGCTCATAACTCCTAAACCGCTTGTCATAGACTCAAAAAAATTAGATATTTGGAATCCTTGGGTCAATACAAATTGAAAACCCCCCCTGTGATTTGGGGTCCTGGAGGCCCCGTTTTCCCGCAAATTTTAATCATGTCCAAAACCTACTTTTGTGAACTAGTCCTAGGTTTTTCGCCCGAGCGGAACCAAACCAGTGCAGAAATGTTCACTGGACAGTGAAGATCAATAATTATCAAAAAAATGTCATATTTCCACTCATCGTTGCGAAGGGGCCGCAAAAAGTTTGTCAGGTGGACGGCCATTTTTACTAAAATGGCTATAACTCATGAACCGAATGAGGTATCTTCACCAAACTCGGTACGCATGTGTAATATCTCAATCTTTGGTGAAATAAAAAAAATTGCCGAGCTTGACCACTTGGTGGTGCTATGAGATGCAAAAACACAAAAACAGCTATAATTACACAACTGTTAGTCCGATCAACCTCAAACTTGGTATGCAGTGTCTCTGTCCAATGTCCCACAAGGGTCTATGAGGACATTGGCGTATCTAAAAAAACATGGCCGCCATCGGCCAATGAAGATTGAGCACCTATTAGACAAGCTTAACAGAGGCCGATCGGAACGAAACTCACTAGGCATATTCGACTCATGGCCATAAAGGTCTGTAAGAATTTTGAAACAAATCGGCCACTAGTTGGCGCTAACAAGTGTTTTGCCTCTGTAATCACGTGGTGTTTCACACATCCACAAAATATGCATATCATTTGATAGATCTCCTCATGATGAACAACTTTGCCTCTAGAACCATTGCTGTCAATCAAATCAATCATTAAATATTCACAAATATGTGAAAAAGCTACTTTTGCGAACTAGTCCTAGGTTTTTTGCTCAATCTTGATCAAACCACTGCAGTAATATTCTCTGGACTCTCTAGATCAATAATTATCAAAAAAATGTTGAATTTTGTCCTTTGGGTAGCTATAACGGGGTCATTTAGAAAAGGGGCGTGGCCACATATACCCAAAAGCCTATAAAACCTAAACAAAAACTCAAAACTTTACAAAAGTTGGAGAAAACATGTGTCAGATGACTCTTAAGAAGCATGTAAAATTTCATGGAGATCGGACCATAGATGTCGCTATGACAGTCAAAAAGGCTTCAAAAACACGAAATTTCAAAAGTAAAATGCCTTAAATTGCTATAACATGCTCATATAATCACAGAAACACTAGAACTTCATACCATATGATAGATCTCCTCATGCTGAGCAACTTTGCCTCAAGAACCTTTGTTGTCAATCAAGTCGTTTATTACATATTCACAAATATGTGAAAACCCTACTTTTGCGAACTAGTCCTAGGTTATTCACTCGATCTCGATCAAACCACTGCAGCACAGTTCTCCAGACTCTCTAGATTAATAATTATCAAAAAAAAGTTCAACTTTTGACTCACAGTCGCAAAGGGGCACCAAAACTTTCAAAAGAGGCGGGGCCACTTTTAGTAAAATGGCTATAACTTTGGAACAGAATGACATATCATCACCAAACTCGGAACATATATGTAAAATCTCATCCTTTGGTCAAATCCAAAAAATTGCGGAGCTTGACCACTTGGTGGCGCTATAATAGAGAAAAAACATAAAAATGGCTATAACTTCGCAACCGTCAGTCCAATCGACCTGAAAATTGGTATGCAGTGTCTCTGTCCAATGTGACATAAGGGTCTATGAGGACATTGGCGTATCTAAAAAAACATGGCCGCCATCGACCAATGAAGTTTGAGCAGCTATTAGACAAGGTTAACGGAGGCCGATCGGAACGAAACTCACTGGGCATCTTCGACTCATGGCCCTAAAGGTCTGTAAGAATTTTGAAACAAATCGGCCACTAGTTGGCGCTAACAAGTTTTATGGCTCTGTAATCACGTGGTGTTTCACAAATCCACACAATATGCATACCATTTGATAGATCTCCTCATGATGAACAACTTTGCCTCAAGAACCATTGCTGTCAATCAAATCGTTCATTAAATATTCACAAATATGTTAAAAACTTACTTTTGCGAACTAGTCCCTGGGTTTTCACTCAATCTTGATCAAACCACTGCAGTAATATTCTCTGGACTCTATAGATCAATAATTATCAAAAAAATGTTGAATTTTGTCCTTCAGTTAGCTGTAATGGGGCAATTTTACAAAAGCGGCGTGGCCACATATACCCAATAGCTTATAAAACCAAACCAAAAACTCAAAACTTTACGAAAATTGGTGAAAACATGTGTCAGATGATTCTTAACAAGCATGCAAAGTTTCATGGAGATCGGAGCATAGGTGGCGCAATAACAGTTAAAAAGGCTTTAAAAACAAGATTTCTATGGTAAATGGCCTCAAATTGTTAAAAAATGCTCATCTATTCACAGAAACACTAGATCTTACACTTACATCTGTATGATATATCGTCTCATTCTGAACAAATGTGCATACCACCTCAAAGGCCTTAAATGCTCGACCCCCGGTAATTGCTGCTTGCAGCTATATTTAGGGTTGCAGGTGTGAGCCTGTGGGCCAGGGGACAGTGTGGCCAGGCATGGTGAGCAGACCAGGGGCGTGAGCTAAGGTTGAGGACGTGGGCTGGGGACAGAGATCTTGCCATCGGCCTAAAGGTGGCTACAGGCGCAAAAACTAACATTTTGGCCTAGCTCATTTGTGCGTGGGCCAAAAACTTTATCGTTGCAATCCTTGGAGTCCCATCACAGCACAAGGGTGTACTGGCTGGGCCGATGCACGAGCCGGTTTTTCCGCAAAATGGCGTTATGTCCAAAACCTACTTTTGCGAACTAGTCCTAGGTTTTTTGCCCGATCGGAACCAAACCAGTGCAGAAATGTTCTCTGGACACTGAATATCAATAATTATCAAAAAAAAGTTGAAATTTTGACTCACCGTCAAATAGGAATGTCAAAACGTTCTATGCTAACGTTAGCAAATTCTTACATTTGGCTATAACTTTTGAATGAAATGAGATATCTACACCAAACTCGGTACACATGTGTATAAGCTCAATCTTTGGTGAAATAACAAAAATTGCACAGCTCTGCCACTTGGTGGCGCTATAAGCCTGAAAAAACATAAAAATGACTATAACTATGCACTCGTTGGTCCGATCGACCTGAAAATTGGTATGCAGTGTCTCTGTCCAATGTGCAATAAGGGTCTATGAGAACATTTGTGTATCTCAAAAAAACATGGCCGCCATCGGCCAATGAAGTTTGAGCACCCATTAGACAAGGTTAACAGAGGCCGATCGGAACGAAACTCACTGGGCATGTTCGACTCATGGCCCTAAAGGTCTGTAAGAATTTTGAAACAAATCGGCCACTAGTTGGCGCTAACGAGTTTTTTGCCTCTGTAATGTGCCTCACTCACGTGGTGTTTCACACATCCACACAATATGCATATCATTTGTTAGATCTCCACATGCTGAGCAACTTTGCCTTAAGAACCATTGCTGTCAATCAAATCATTCATTAATTATTTACAAATATGTGAAAAACCTACTTTTGCGAACTAGTCCTAGGTTTTTCGCTCAATCTCGATCAAACCACTGCAGCGCAGTTCTCCAGACTCTCTAGATCAATAATTATCAAAAAAATGTTGAATTTTGTGCTTTGGGTAGCTATAACGGGGGCATTTAGAAAAGGGGCGTGGCCACATACACCCAAAAGCCTATAAAACCTAAACAAAAACTCAAAACTTTACAAAAGTTGGGGAAAACATGTGTCACATGACTCTTAACAAGCATGTAAAATTTTCTGGAGATCGGACCATAGGTGGCGCTATGACATTTAAAAAGGCTTCAAAAACACAAAATTTCAAAAATAAATAGCCTTAAATTACTATAACATGCTCATATAATCACAGAAACACAAGAACTTCATACCATATGATAGATCTCCTCATGCTGAGCAACTTTGCCTCAAGAACCATTGCTGTCAATCAAGTCATTTATTACATATTCACAAATATGTGAAAAACCCACTTTTGCAAACTAGTCTTAGGTTATTCACTCGATTTCGATCAAACCACTGCAGCACAGTTCTCCAGACTCCCTAGATCAATAATTATCAAAAAAAAAGTTAAACTTTTGACTCACGGTCGCAAAGGGTTCCCAAAACGTTCGAAAGAGGCGGGGCCACTTTCACTAAAAAGGCTATAACTTTGGAACAGAATGACATATCATCACCAAACTCAGAACACATATGTAAAAGCTCAGCCTTTGGTCAAATCCAAAAAATTGCGGAGCTTGACCACTTGGTGGCGCTATAATAGAGAAAAAACATAAAAATGGCTATAACGTCGCAATCGTCAGTCCAATCAACCTGAAAATTGGTATGCAGTGTCTCTGTCCAATGTGCCATAAGGGTCTATAAGGACATTGGCGTATCTCAAAAAATATGGCCGCCATTGGCCAATGAAGTTTGAGCACCTATTAGACAAGGTTAACGAAGGTCAATCAGAACGAAACTCACTGGGCATGTTCGACTCATGGCCCTAAAGGTCTGTAAGAATTTTGAAACAAATCGGCCACTAGTTGGCGCTAACGAGTTTTATGGCTCTGTAATCACGTGGTGTTTCACACATCCACACAATATGCATATCATTTGATAGATCTCCTCATGATGAACAACTTTGCCTCAAGACCAATTGCTGTCAATCAAACCGTTCATTAATTATTCACAAATATATGAAAAACCTACTTTTGCGAACTAGTCCTAGGTTTTTCACTCAATCTCGATCAAACCACTGCAGCACAGTTCTCCAGACTCTCTAGATCAATAATTATCAAAAAAATGTTGAATTTTGTCCTTTGGTTAGCTATAACGGGGTCATTTAGAAAAGGGGCATGGCCACACATATCCAAAAGCCTATAAAACCTAAACAAAAACTCAAAACTTTACAAAAGTTGGACAAAACATGTGTCACATGACTCTTAACAAGCATGCAAAGTTTCGTGAACATCAGACCATAGGTGGCGCTATAACAGTTAAAAAGGCTTCAAAACACAAGCTGTGTATGGTAAATGGCTTCAAATGGCTAAATAAATGCTAGTATATTCACATAAACACTAGATCTTCATATCATTTGATAGATCTCCTTATGATGAACAACTTTGCTTCAAGAACCATTGCTGTCATTGAAGTCGTTCATTAAATACTCACAAATATGTTAAAAACCTACTTTTGTGAACTAGTCCTAGGTTTTTCGCTCAATCTTGAGCAGACCACTGCAGCACAATTCTCTGGACTCTCTAGATCAATAATTATCAAAAAAATGTTGAATTTTGTCCTTCGGTTAGCTATAACGGGGTCATTTACAACAGGGGCGTGGCCACATATAACCAAAAGCCTATCAAAACTAAACAAAAACTCAAAACTTTACGAAAATTGGTGAAAACATGTGTCAGATGATTCTTAACAAGCATGCAAAGTTTCGTGAAGATCGGACCATAAGTGGCGCTATAACAGTTAAAAAGGCTTCAAAAACACAAGCTGTGTATGGTAAATGGCAAATGACAAACTGTTCATTGCTTAAGTCTTTTAAAAACATATTCATTTAAACAAAATAAAAAAAAAACATTCAATGAAGGAGACAGTGTCTCACTTCATGAAGACTTGTTTGACTATTGAAATCTCCTGAATGAATGATTCAATGACATACTTTTTTTTTAAACGTGCAGTTGTCGCCACCTCCTGGCGGAAGAGGATAAGCTTTACAATAGATACACGTATTGTAGACAATAAGTGTTTATACCCAAACTATAAACTTTTATCCCAGTACTTCTATTATTTAAATATCTGTAACACAGAAATAATGATTATAATGTGGTTGAAAAGACTGTTTGTGTTGCTCTTTCTGCGTTCACATTTACTCCGACCTTCTGATTCATTAACATGGCAGCGACAAAACCTGCTTCTCACGCTCCACTGACACTGGCGATGTGAAACAGTCCTAATAGACAAAGATAACGTGTTGTCATTTAGGAATAAGATCGCGTGGGTGTTTGAATTGACACCTCAATATTTTAAGGATTAATAGTGCAGCTCTAATGTAAACATGGGAAAATGTTGTGGGAGGATACTGTCACGAGATCTCGCGAAATCCGACTGGTCTCGTCACATCCCTACCATTTAGATAGCCACTTAATAATAAGATCATGATCTACTGTACCCAAGTCTATAAAACCTAAAAGAAAAGAAAATTTCACAAACCTAAGACAAATCATCATCATATGATTCTAAGCAAGCCTGCATTTTATACACACCAGGCAAAAAAGGCAATGTAACAGTTATAAAGCTTAAAAACTATGCATCGCTCTCTAAAATGTCATGAAATTACAACTATAACCACTAGATGGCAGTAGAAGACCACTAATGGCTCATTGAAATGAACAGTGCTATTCACAGATTTTCCATTCATTTCAATTTATGCAAAGACTAAATCACTATATAACATTTCAAATCACATTTAGTCAAAGTGTAACACTTCATTTAAACACATATATCATATTTGACAATAATACAAGATTATGATTACAGTGAAACCTAAAAAAAATTATATATAAAATCTTAAAAAGACTTGCACTAAACATTTTGTCACCTACTATTTAATACACAAATCTCTTATGTGCAACAAAATGTGTGTGTGTGTGTGTAGTAATGCTTAATGAACATTAATATAACAGTTTAACTATTTAATTTCTATTTGTGAGTGTATTCTCCATCATGGATGTGTTTTAGTGTGTTAGCCATATATTTTGCATTGGACTACATCTTAAATCCACACAACCTTTTATGATGCTAAACAGGCATGCAAAGTTTCATGAAGATCAGACCATAGGTGGCGCTATAACAGTTAAAAAGACTTCAAAAACAAAATTTCTATGGTAATTGGCCTCAACTTGCTAAAAACATGCAAATATATTCACACAACCACTAGATCTTCATATCATATGATAGATGTCCTCATTCTGAACAACTTTGCCTCCAGGACCATTGCTATCAATCCAACTGTTCTTTAAATATTTAAATATTTGATATTATTCATAAAACCTTTTTTTTTTTTAACTAGTCCTAGGTTTTTGACTCAAAACCAATAAAACCACTGCAGTAACATTCTCTGGACTCTCTAGATAAATTATTATCAAAAAATGTTGAATAGTTACATTTGGACAGTGATAACAGGGCCACTTAATAAGATGATCATGAACTACTGTACCCAAAAGTCTATAAGACCTAAAAGAAAACAAAATTTCACAAACCTAAGTAAAATCATGATCATACGATTTTAAACAAACATACATTTCATAGACATTAGGCAAAAAATGCCATGTAACAGTTATAAAGCTTAAAAATAAAGGATCTCTCTTTAAAACGTGAAATTGCAACTATAACCACTAGATGTCAGTAGAAGACCACTAATGGGTCACTGAAATGACTAGAACAGTGCATTTTCATGGTTTCAAGCTTTAATTTCATACAAAGATGATACTAAATCACTGTTATAACATTTCAAATCACATTTAGTAAAACTTTACCACTTCATTTATACAGATGTATTACATTTGACAATTATGCAAGATTAAGATTACAGTGAAACCTGAAAATGATATATAAACTCTTAAAAACATAAGACTTACAGTAAGCATTTTATCACCTACTATTTATGACCGAAATCTCTTATGTGCAACAAAATGTGTGTGTGTGTGTGTGTGTGTGTAGTAATGCTTAATGAACTTTAATATAATAGTTTAACTATTTAATTTTCTGTGTTTGTGTGTTTGTGATTGTATTGTCCATTATAGATGTGCTATAGTGTTAGCCATATATTTTTGGTTGGACTACATCCTAAAACCATAGCATCGGATCATAGCTGGTGCTATAACAGTTAAAAAGGCTTCAAAAACACAACATTTCTATTGTAATTGGCCTCGAATTGCTAAAAAAAAAAAAGCTCATTTTTTCACACAAACACTAGATCTTCATACCATATGATAGATCTCCTCATTCTCAACAATTTTTTGTCTAAGACCATTGCTGTCAATCCAACTGTTCTTTAAATATGTTCTTTAAATCTACTGTACCCAAAAGCCTAAAATTTTTAAAAGAAAGCTTGCAATGTCGCAAAACTGTGACAAAAATGACAAATAATCTCATTCTAAACAAATACGCAAAATTTAAGAGAGACTGGGCAAAAATAATACTATAATAGTTATGATGTTTAAAATCTCAGTGTTTGTATGAGACATTGCATGAAATTGCAATAATAACCACTAGATGTCAGTAGAAGACCACTAATGGGCTTATTCAGCTGAACACAACTGCTTTTTAATAGGTTTGATGATCGATTAACACTTATAAAATCACTGTTATAACATTTAAAATCACATTTAGGCAAAGCTTAAAATTTTGTTCATACAGACATATCAGTTTTTTACAATTATGCCACATTATGATTACAGTGAAATCTGAAAAAGACACAAACTGTTACAAAGAGAATACTTGCAAGTAAAAGTGTTGGCCCATATAATTTATTTCAAATATCTGTACAAGAAAATGTGTATGCATGTATGTCTCTGTGTGTGTAAACATGTTTATTCAGTATTAATATATTAGTTTAAACTTTTCGTTTCTGTGTGTGTATTTCTGTGAGCATATTCTCCATTTTGGATGTGTTTTACATGAATCCAGGTTGGCCTAGACCCTAAGCATACCACCTTAAAGACCTTAAAATGCTCGAACCCCGATAATTGCTGCTTGCAGCTATATTTAGGGGTTCGAGCGCGTAGCGCTGAAACCCTATTGTAATTGTTAGGATTTTTAGGGGTTCGAGTGCGTAGCACTGAAACCCTATTGTAATTGTAAGGATTTTATTATTATTATTATTCTTCTCCGGTAAAACTGATCGTGCAGCCCAAACCGTAAGGCCTAGAGAGCTGAAACTTGGTCAGATCGTAGTAGTCTTGCTCGCTACTCAGATACAAAGTCTCGCCCAAATCGGCCTAAAGGTGGCGCTACAGCGCAAAAAACGAACTTTTTTTACATTTTTGGCCGTAGCTCGTACAATTTTTGTCGTAGACTCAAAAACTTTACATCGTTGCAATCCTTGGGTCAATACGCACAAAAGTGCACAGGCGCGATTTGTGGTCTGGGACGTACCGTTTTTCCGCAAAATGGCGTTATATCTGAAACCTACTTTTGCGAACTAGTCCTAGGTTTTTCGCCCGATCGGAACCAAACCAGTGCAGAAATGTTCTCTTGACAGTGAATATCAATAATTATCAAAAAAATGTTAAATTTTGACACATCGCTGCGAAGGGGCCCCAAAACGTTTGTCAGGTGGAGGGCCATCTTTACTAAAATGGCTATAACTCATGAACCAAATGAGATATCTTCACCAAACTCGGTACTCATGTGTATAAGCTCAGTCTTTGGTCAAATCAAAAAAATTGCACAGCTCTGCCACTTGGTGGCGCTATAAGCCTGAAAAAACATAAAAATGACTATAACTATACAATCGTTGGTCCGATCGACCTGAAAATTGGTATGCAGTGTCTCTGTCCAATGTGCCATAAGGGTCTATAAGGACAATGGCGTATCTCAAAAAACATGGCCGCCATCGGCCAACAAAGTTTGAGCACCTATTAGACAAGGTTAACAGAGGCCGATAGGAACGAAACTCACTGGGTATGTTCGACTCATGGTCCTAAAGGTCTGTAAGAATTTTGAAACAAATCGGCCACTAGTTGGCGCTAACGAGTTTTATGGCTCTGTAATCACGTGGTGTTTTACACATCCACACAATATGTATATCATTTGATAGATCTCCTCATGATGAACAATTTTGCCTCAAGAACCATTGCTGTCAATCAAATCGTTCATTAAATATTCAGAAATATGTTAAAAACCTACTTTTGCGAACTAGTCTTAGGTTTTTCGCTCAATCTCGATCAAACCACTGCAGTAATATTCTCTGGACTCTCTAGATCAATAATTATCAAAAAAATGTGGAATTTTGTCCTTCGGTTAGCTATAACGGTGTTATTTACAAAAGCGGCGTGGCCACATATACCCAAAAGCCTATAAAACCTAAACAAAAACTCAAAACTTTACAAAAATTGGTGAGAACATGTGTCAGGTGACTCTTAACAAGCATGCAAAGATTTGTGAAGATCGGACCATAGGTGGCGCTATAACAGGTAAAAAGGCTTCAAAAACACAAGCTGTGTATGGTAAATGGCTTCAAATGGCTAAATAAATGCTCATATATTCACACAAACACTAGATCTTCATATCATTCGATAGATCTCCTCTTGATGAACAACTTTGCCTCAAGAACCATTGCTGTCAATCAAATCGTTCATTAAATATTCACCAATATGTTAAAGACCTACTTTTGCGAACTAGTCCTAGGTTTTTCGCTCAATCTTGACCAAACCACTGCAGTAATATTCTCTGGACTCTCTAGATCAATAATTATCAAAAAAAAAGTTAAACTTTTGACTCACGGCTGTAAAGGGGTGCCAAAACGTTCGAAAGAGGCAGGGTCACTTTTACTAAAATGGCTATAACTTTTGAACAGAATGACATATCATCACCAAACTCAGCACACATGTGTACAAGCTAAATCTGTGGTATATTCCAAAAAAATTGCCGAGCTTGACCACTTGCTGGCGCTATAAGAGCAAAAATACTTAAAAATGGCTATAACTACGCAACCGTCAGTCCAATCGATCTGAAAATTGGTATGCAGTGTCTTAGTCCAATGTGGCATAAGGATCTACGAGGACATTTGCTTATCTTGAAAAACATGGCCGCAATTGACCAATGAAGTTTGAGCACCTATTAGACAAGGTTAATGGAGGCTGATCGGAACGAAACTCACTGGGCATGTTTGACTCATGGTCCTAAAGGTCTGTAAGAATTTTGAAAGAAATCGGCCACTAGTTGGCGCTAACAAGTTTTTTTGCCTCTGTACACACATGGTGTTTCACACATCCACACAATATGCATATCATTTGATAGATCACCTCATGCTGAGCAACTTTGCCTCAAGAACCATTGCTGTCAATCAAACCTTTCATTAATTATTCACAAATATGTTAAAAACCTACTTTTGCGAACTAGTCCTAGGTTTTTCGCTCAATCTCGATCAAACCACTGCAGCGCAGTTCTCCAGACTCTCTAGATCAATAATTATCAAAAAAATGTGAAATTTTGTCATTTGGTTAGCCATAACGGGGTCATTTAGAAAAGGGGCGTGGCCAAAAATACCCAAAAGCTTATAAAACCTAAACAAAAACTCAAAACTTTACGAAAAGTGGTGAGAACATGTGACAGATGACTCTTAATAAGCATGCAAAGTTTCGTGAAGATCGCACCATAGGTGGCGCTATAACAGTTAAAAAGGCTTCAAAAACACAAGCTGTGTATGGTAAATGGCTTCAAATGACTAAATGCTCATATATTCACACAAACACTAGATCTTCATATCATTTGATAGATCTCCTAATGATGAACAACTTTGACTCTTGGACCATTAATGTCAAACCAACTGTTTTTTAAATATTTCATATTATTTAAAAAACCTACTTTTGGGAACTAGTTCTAGGTGTTTGACTCAAAATCAATAAAACCACTGCAGTAAAATTGCCTGGACTCTCTAGATAAACATTTATCAAAAAAAAATGTTAAACATTTGCATTTAGATTTAGCCATTTAGCCATTTAGTAGGGGTGTGACGAGACACTAATCCCATGAGACGAGACGAGGCACGAGATTGGGTTCACGAGAACGAGACGAGACGAGATTTTTAAACTTTTCTTAAGAAATCCTCAATGATGAAATATATAGGGAAAATAGTCTTTTATTCAACTAAAAAAAACAAAAAATTCAAAAAAATTAAGGTGCATTTTGAACTTTATAAAATTAAACTTAAGTTTTAATGAATAATATGCAGTAATAAACAACATTTAAACAAGAGCTTCATGATTCTGGATAAATTGAGAATCCTAGTTGTTTTTTATAAATGGGAGATTACGATTCTCTCACGATTCTGGAGAAAAAAGATTAGAAAACTAAACAAAATAACAATTTAGTAGTGGTTCTGACAAACTGTTCATTGCTTAAGTGTTTTAAAAACATATTCATTTAAACAAAATAAAAAAAAAAAGCATTCAATAAAGGAGACAGTGTCTCACTTCATTAAGACTTGTTTGACTATTGAAATTTCCTGAATGAATGATTCAATGACATACTTTTTTATTTAAACGGGCAGTTGTCGCCACCTCCTGGCGGAAGAGGATAAGCGTTACAATAGATACACGTGTTAAAATACTTTGGTTTTGATCGCTACTGTAGACAATAAGTGTTTATACCCAAACTATAAACTTTTATCCCAGTACTTCTATTATTTAAATATCTGTAACACAGAAATAATGATTATAATGTGGTTGAAAAGACTGTTTGTGTTGCTCTTTCTGCTTTCACATTTACTCCGACCTTCTGATTCATTAATATGGGCAGCGACAAAACCTGCTTCTCACGCTCCACTGACACTGGCGATGTGAAACAGTCCTAATAGACATAGATAACTCGTTGTCATTTAGGAATAAGATCGCGTGGGTGTTTGAATCGACACCTCAATATTTTAAGGATTAATAGTGCAGCTCTAATGTAAACATGGCAAAATGTTGTGGGAGGATACTGTCACGAGATCTCGCGAAATCCGACTGGTCTTGTCACATCCCTACCGTTTAGATAGCCACTTAATAATAAGATCATGATCTACTGTACCCGAGTCTATAAAACCTAAAAGAAAAGAAAATTTCACAAACCTAAGTCAAATCATCATCATATGATTCTAAACAAGCCTGCATTTTAAAAGACATCAGGCAAAAAAAGGCAATGTAACAGTTATAAAGCTTAAAAACAATGCTCTCTTTAAAATGTCATGAAATTACAACTATAACCACTAGATAGCAGTAGGAGACCACTAATGGCTCATTGAAATGACTACAACAGTGCTATTCACAGATTGTTTTCCATTCATTTCACTTCATGCAAAGACTAAATCACTGTTATAACATTTCAAATCACATTTAGTCAAAGTTTAACACTTCATTTAAACACATATATCATATTTGACAATAATACAAGATTATGATTACAGTGAAACCTGAAAATTATATATAAAATCTTAAAAAGACTTGCACTAAACATTTTGTCACCTACCATTTAATACACAAATCTCTTATGTGCAACAAAATGTGTGTGTTTGTGTGTGTGTGTGTGTGTGTGTGCAGTAATGCTTAATGAACATTAATATAACAGTTTAACTATTTAATTTCTGTTTGTGAGTGTATTCTCCATCATGGATGTGGCCACTTAATAAGATGATCATGATCTACTGTACCCAAAAGTCTATAAAACCTAAAAGAAAACAAAATTTCACAAACCTAAGTAAAATCATCATCATACGATTTTAAACAAACATACATTTCATAGACATTAGGCAAAAAGGCCATGTAACAGTTATAAAGCTTAAAAGTAATGGATCTCTCTTTAAAACGTGAAATTGCAACTATAACCACTAGATGGCAGTAGAAGACCACTAATGGGTCACTGAAATGACTAGAACAGTGCATTTTCATGGTTTCAAGCTTTAATTTCATACAAAGATGATACTAAATCACTGTTATATCATTTCAAATCACATTTAGTAAAACTTTACCACTTCATTTATACAGATGTATTACATTTGACAATTATGCAAGATTATGATTACAGTGAAACCTGAAAATGATAAACTCTTAAAAACATAAGACTTACAGTAAGCATTTTGTCACCTACTATTTATGACCGAAATCTCTTATGTGCAACAAAATGTGTGTGTGTGTGTGGGTGTGTGCGTAATAATGCTTAATGAACTTTAATATAATAGTTTAACTATTTCATATTCTGTGTTTGTGATTGTATTGTCCATCATAGATGTGCTGTAGTGTTAGCCATATATTTTGGGTTGGACTACATCCTAAAACCATAGCAACCATAGCATCGGATCATAGGTGGCGCTATAACAGTTAAAAAGGCTTCAAAAACACAACATTTCTATTGTAATTGGCCTCGAATTGCTAAAAAATGCTCATTTTTTCACACAAACACTAGATCTTCATACCATATGATAGATCTCCTCATTCTCAACAATTTTTTGTCTAAGACCATTGCTGTCAATCCAACTGTTCTTTAAATATGTTCTTTAAATCTACTGTACCCAAAAGCCTAAAATTTTTAAAAGAAAGCTTGCAACGTCTCAAAACTGTGACCAAAATGACAAATAATCTCATTCTAAACAAATATGCAAAATTTAAGAGAGACTGGGCAAAAATAACACTATAATAGTTATGATGTTTAAAATCTCAGTGTTTGTATGAGACATTGCATGAAATTGCAATAATAACCACTAGATGTCAATAGAAGACCACTAATGGGCTTATTCAGATGAACAGAACTGTTTTTAATAGGTTTGATGATCGATTAACACTTATAAAATCACTGTTATAACATTTAAAATCACACAGAGAATACTTGCAAGTAAAAGTGTTGGCCCATATCATTTATTTCAAATATCTGTACAAGAAAATGTGTGTGCACGTATGTCTGTGTGTGGGTGTAAACATGTTTATTCAGTATTAATATATTAGTTTAAACTTTTCGTTTCTGTGTGTGTATTTCTGTGAGCATATTCTCCATTTTGGATGTGTTTTACTGTCAGCCATGAATCCAGGTTGGCCTAGACCCTAAGCATACCACCTTAAAGACCTTAAAATGCTCGAACCCCGATAATTGCTGCTTGCAGCTATATTTTTTATTATTATTATTATTATTATTATTATTATTATTATTCTTCCCTAGAACTGATCGTGCAGCCCAAACCGTAAGGCCTAGAGAGCTGAAACTTGGTCAGAAGGTAGTAGTCCTCCTCGCTACTCAGGCGCAAAGAACCGGCCCAATCGGCCTAAAGGGGGCGCTACAGCGCAAAAAACTAACTTTTTTCGCATTTTTGGCCCTAGCTCGTACAATTCTTGTCGTAGACTCAAAAAATTTACATCGTTGCGATCCTTGGGTCAATATGCACAAAAGTGCACTGGCGCAGATTTTTCGTACGAAGCCCGGTTTTTCCGCAAAATGGCCGAATGTCCGAAACCTACTTTTGCGAACTAGTCCTAGGTTTTTCGCCCGATCGGAACCAAACCAGTGAAGAAATGTTCTCTGGACACTGAATATCAATAATTATCAAAAAAAAGTTGAAATTTTGACTCATCGTTGCGAAGGGGCCCCAAAAAGTTTGTCAGGTGGAGGACCATTTTACTAAAATGGCTATAACTCATGAACCAAATGAGATATCTTCACCAAACTCGGTACACATGTGTATAAGCTTAATCTTTGGTCAAATAAAAAAAAATGCACAGCTCTGCCACTTGATGGCGCTATAAGCCTGAAAAAACATAAAAATGCAATAACTATGCAATCGTTAGTCTGATCGACCTGAAAATTGGTATGGAGTGTCTCTGTCCAATGTGTCATAAGGGTCTATGAGGACATTGGCGTATCTCAAAAAACATGGCCGCCATCGGCCAACGAAGTTTGAGCACCCATTAGACAAGGTTAACAGAGGCTGATCG
>VONZ01002728.1:0-39646 GCA_012976165.1 Labeo catla | reverse complement strand
TATAGATAGATAGATAGATATAATGATAGACATTAGGGATGGGAAGATTCCCAGATTCGCTCGGTGCATCGGCTTAAAAAGTTAACGATGCGATGCATCGGTTTAAAATGTGTGCATCGGATACAAATTGGCATCTGTATCGCGATGCATCGTTTCTATCGTATCTGCATCGGTAAAACCCGATTTATTTCTTTATAATTATTAGTAGACATACTATACTTTCATTATTCAGAAATTGGAAAATATTTTTCCACTTTCCAGATCGTTTTCTCCCCTCTAAACTGTTTCTCAAGCACGTCTCTCTTCACTGCTGCGTGAATATGACGTAGCCTATCACAACACTACAGAGACCGGGGCGTGTCCAGAAAGTCACATAGATCATAATTTAACATGGCAGAGGTAGAGCAGCTGCATCCTCCACCAAGTAATTACAAATCCAGTGTGTGGAAACACTTTGGGTTTTATAAGAAAGCTGGAAATCTTGATAAAACCCATGCAATTTGTAAAATATGTCGTGCCACTATAAAATATACAGGCAGCACGACGAATCTGACAACACACTTGAAGCGGCGACACGGTGTGAGTTTGGAGACTCCGGCCTCCTCCTCCTCTCACTCGGATTCAGCTGAACCTGCTACTGCTAGCGGGACGCCGGTTGAGCAAACGATCAAAACTTTTTTTTTTTTCCCCAATCGCAGCTGCCTAACAGTTCTGCTCGTTCCAAGGCAATAACCGACGCAATCGCCTTTTTTATCTGTAAAGACATTAGCCTTACAGCGTTACAGAGAACGAGGGCTTCCAATACCTCCTCCACGTCTTGGAGCCGAGGTACCACATACCAGATAGAAAGCTATTCACCGAGAAACAAATCCCTATTCTGTATGACAAAGTCCGACGAGAGATAGCCGAGTCATTAAGCAGTGCCCAAAGAGTTGCAATTACGGTTGATGTTTGCTACATCCTGATCATGTGGATCAACTGATATTTCTTAAGAAAAACCTTAAAAGAGGACATTTAAGTTAAATTTAGTGTTAATCTGTATATACTTTATATACTTTACTGTATATACTAATAATAATACTTATTATTATTGGTTATGCCAAAATAGCACCTGTTTTCTGTTCACTGAGTAAGCCTGTCTGCTGAAAGCACATTCATCTGCTAGCAAGTTATGGAACATTTCTTCAGTTTATCTCTGAGCAGCATCCTTAAATTGTTTCACTGTTAAATGTTTGAGCTGTTAAAAGTTTAAGTGGAGACAGAACAGGAAAAAAAGCATTTTGTTTTATTTAATCTTTTTTTTGCTCTACCAAAGCCTATTTATGTAAGTGTCATGCACTACAAATCAGAAGGCACTTAAGTTAATTTATGATTTGTTGTCTGAAACAAAGAAATAAAAGTATCTGTAACATACTGAAGTGCATAGCATCATATTTGTTTCATTGCATCATACTGCACCGAATCGTGTTGAATCGAATCGAAATCGGATTGCACTGCATCGTAACAGGGGTGTATCGTATCGCATCGCATCGCTAGCTGCTTCATGTATCTTTAATGTATCGTATCGTTGGCTATGCATCGAGATGCGTATCGCATCGGCCTCAGTTATGGAGATGCATTACAGCATATATATATATATATATATATATATATATATATATATAATTTTTTTTTTTTTTTGTTTAAAGGTGTCATTAAATTACTTCTAAAACATGACATGACTCTTTAGTGTTGTAAGTGCTGTAAATTTTGTTTAAAATCCGGCACCCTTTATTCACCATGGTCTTGGTAATGCAGCATAGTGTCATGTCTGTGTCTTGTGTATGTACAAGTCCCTGTAAAACACATTGGTCTCTGTAATCCAGGGAATTGACATGATTTGTGTATTGTAAAATGAGTGTCCTTATAAACCGGTAGGACCCTACAAATCCCAATTATGTAATGGGCGGGAACATTTTAGGAGGGGTGTGGCTGTCCCTGAGTACCACCAAAATATCAGGTTGTCATATTATCTGTTTTATTGTGTGTAGAGAAAATTCTAAGCCAGATTCTTAATCTGCAGATTAAATTTTTTGTTTGATAGTTTTATTATTTAATTGGGAAAGGTGTGTCCCCTTAAACCACCATACAACTGGTTTGGCGCTCAAAGTCGTGCTAAACCACAAAAACCAGTGTTGTATGTGTTGTGTGTGTTGTGTGTGTACATACATTTCTTCAGTCCTGCTGTAATCCTGGATTCTCCTCCATGATCAACACTAGAAAACACACACAGACACATTTCAGCCAACAAACTGTTGCTATGCAGTTGCTAAGGTAATTAAAGTGCTTGCTAGACTGTTGCTATGGAGTTGTTAAGGTACTTAAGTTGCTTTCTAGGGTGTTGCTATTCAGTTGCTAAGGTAATTAAGGTGCTGGCTAGACTGTTGCTATGCAGTTGCTAAGGTGCTTGGGTTGGTTGCTAGTAGGGATGCAACAATACAGTTAGTCCACGGTTCAATACGTACCTCGGATTTTAACCACGGTTTTCGGTTCGGTTCTGATATCTTGTCACTCCAGTGTGGGTTTTTTTGGAACAAATTAACAAAATACTCCCGAAAACCTCTGTACACTAGAAAAAGCGTGGTTTAGTATATGTCTGCTTAGTTTTTCTTTTACGAGAGGTATTTTTTACGCAAAATAAAATGGCTTTTATTCATACTGGACGCCAGAGGGCGCCCTCGTTCATAAAAAAAACATATATGCACCAAAGAAGTAGCGCTGATTACGTCCCGTTCCAGCTTCTCTAACATGGATAAAAGCATCACTATTGCTATAACTGATTAAAAACAAGATATAACGTTAAACGTTTTAAATGACAAAATGTAAGGACAATGAACTCTCGTCTGCAATAATATATGGTTTATCTGTGTTCTTCCAGACATCTCGGGTATTTTCATAAGCCATTGTTAATCAACATGCATAGAGTATGAGTATAGAATTTATTGTCTGCCTCATTCTGTGATAAGAATCCACATCAGATCACATAAGGAAGTTATTTCAAACAGATGTTGTGAATCAAAAACAAGTTATAATGTTTTTTATAACTTTTGTTGGACAACAGGTTTAGAAAGGCTGATCAATGCATGTTATTAGAATGGAAGATGCTCTGCGTGTGTTGCTTTTTCAAATATAAGTGGGGAGGCGTTTCCTCATTTCAGCACGTGAAATCGCAGGCGCACATACAGCAAATTCAGAGAGAAATAAAACAAGGAAGTTATTTAAATGCAAAACCGAAAAAACACAATTCACAAGCACGTATTGAACCGTGGATGTCGTACTGAACAGTTCGATATTATATTGAGTATTGTGACATCTCTAGTTGCTAGACTGTTGCTATGGAGTTGCTAAGGTAATTAAGTTGCTTTCTAGGGTGTTGCTATGCAGTTGCTAAGGTGCTTCGGGTGGTTGCTAGGCTGTTGCTGTTTTAACAGGTGATAATTATTATTCTAATAACACCCAACAGTATATTGTGTTTCTATAGAGTGTAATTTCTGAGCTGAGACATTAAGGATGTTGAATTTGACCGTGATTAAGAGTGTCGAACCCAAAAATGCAGACGAGTGTTCAAAACTAGTAACTTTCATCGTGATCAGTGAGAAGTGATGCCTGAATATACATATAGTTGAGATAATCTAGCAAACACAGTACGTTGTGAGGATGTTGTCAGTTGGTCGTCATTTGGTCAGCGTGACATTATTAATGACAACATCACGAGGACGTCATGGTAACGTTGCAGTTTTTTATAATTTTGGCGAATGTCCCAGAAACGTCGTGTGCACCTCCTCAAAAGACGTCTCTAGTGAGTTACATGGTGAATGTTGTAGTGTCGTGGTCAGCTGGTCTCCAGATCACTTTTCATATTATTCACTACATGTATTCGGCTCTTTTTAAGGTGTATATCATTATGTATCGCCTACAATATGAGAAATATACTGAATTCATCAAGCATTTTGCATGATGGCATTAATTATTTATTATTAGATTTAGATTAGATTAGATTTATTGAAAGAGGACACAGGACAAGTGAACATTTAATTTAAATCAGCGCACGTCACTTTCTGAGTACTGCGTCTGTGTGTCCAGACAAACATGAAGGAAGGTAAATATACTTTTATTCATCGTTTTTGCTGATATGATGTTAGATATCATGTAAGATGAGTAGTGTTTGGTATTTTTGTAGGTTTTCTATATTAATTTTGTAAATAAATGCTCTGTTTGGTTAGTTCATGTCACGGTCTGAGGAAACATTAACTGTTAAAATCCTGAGATAAAATTGTAATCCTTTTTTTTTTTTTTTTTTTGAAATGTAACACAATAAACTATACAGTATTGACTGTCCAATTATTTAAACTTCAATCGTAATAGTTTGTTTGATGTTTTGACGTGTTCATTGTTTATATTATTTGTTATCATGTGTACAAACCGTACGTTTTATCTTAGGGATTGAGCAGATGGTAGTTGATAGTGATCGTGACTAGACCCCATGGTTCAGCACACATGTGATCAGAGGATTAATTACAAAATTTAATAGATAACAGAGTTAAAGTTTATCATTTGTACGTGTTTACAAACTCAAGCGATGTTAAAACAGTGCAAGAGAAGACGAAAGAGCAAACAACAGAACAAACTAAACAAAGATGAATCTATATTAATTTCTACAGTGAACACACTCAGAAGAATTGGACAAACTGAGGACGAGTTTCAACATCTGGAAAAAAGTTTGGAAAATGAAAAGATCCGAGCAGCAATGATAAAAAACAAAACAAAACTCACCAGTGCAACATTTCTTCTCTAAATCTTTGACAGTCAATCATTTATTTGAACTATTCTACTGAATTTATGACTGAACAATGGTTTACAGAAAGCATGAGCTCATTGAATAGAATATCTTTCTCACTGTACAAGTACAATAAGATTTAGTTTGAAACTTACAAATTGATACCGAAGCTTAAAAATATAAATGACATACAGTGGAAATATGACATTTTCAATTCTAAAATGTTTGCAGCAGTATTAAAATAGTGCAAATAGCTCAGATGTGCAATGCAGCATTAAAGCCTAAACAGGACAATCAGAAAACAATGTCATAAAAACAGTAGGGGTGAAATAATTATTCCATGTACATTTAAGGTTAATGTTTGAACTGGGCTACGTTTTAGTTACAGCAGCATCACTGTGTTGTTATGAAATCAGTTGTGCCAGACAATTTGTATCCCTTGTACACTGTCACATAAAACACCACCTGCCTGACATTGGCATGTGTTATTCAGGTGTCAAAGTTGTGCAGAATTGAAGGAAGAAACCTCAAAGATGGTGCCAGAAGGATGTTGGACAGGTACAGTCTTCAAAACGTGTCACATTAATCAAATATTGTGGTGTCGATACTCTAAGTTACAATGCAAATCAGAAATTTTAAGAAATAATTTCTTTACTGGTTATTTTGAAATATCAAACTTTGTCTACAGTTAACAACCTCAATCTGTATTACATTTTAGAGTTTTAAAAAATTCCCTCATATCCAGATTCAACATGAAGGGGGTGGTCCGATGCAGAAGGAGGCATTTGAAAAGACTGCACTGTTCTCACTCATTAGAGGTTTGAATATACAACACAACATTTACCAGAGAGATTCTCTCTTTTTTACACACTGAATGATACACAATATATCTCTTGTTTTTGTTTTCAGTGTTTATTGTGACTCTCTGTCACTGTCTAGTGTAATTTAAGTTAAAAAAAAAAAATCTTTTCTTATGCTGTTTTTGTTTCTTATTTGGCAGATGCAGTGATGATCAACTTCCCGGCAGCAACAGAGTTGGACTTGAGGAATGCAGTTGGGAAGCATTTTATACAAGAAATAAAACCAATAATCATTTTAAAACTGTTGGTTGTTTTATTTGTTAAAATAAGTAAGCCAATGCAAGGGTTACTTTTTTTCTAACACATTTTAATTGATCAGTAATGTTTTAATGTTAAGTGTGATAACATGCTCTTGATTTGTATTAGATTTATTTCTTAAGGTATTTAAAATATTTTATTTTCATTTTTTATTTTTAAGTTGTTAAATTCAATTTTTTTTATCATAATATTTATAGTTAAGTGTATTGTATTTATAATGTTTTATTTTGTTATTAATTCTTTTGCATTTTTATGATCTTGTACTGTCTTAAGTTGGTTAAAATGTTATTTTTCTTAACAAAAGCTGTATATTTAATTTGTGGATGGATTACCATTTTGTTGTCTATTAGATGTACATTTGTAGGCGTTCATTAGCTGTCAATTTAATGACTCAAATGCTCCGATGTCCACTCACATTGAAAAGCTGCTGTCGGTTAATGATGATTTGACAATTTCAGTTTACTCATAGCTAGATAGATATCACCAGGGTTTAAATTGGGCCGGGGCCATCCGGGGCTGAGCCCTGGCACATAGATTCAATTGAATGTGAATAAATGAAAATGTTCCCTGAGAACACCTAGTAAAGACACAGTGATGCGGTCTGGACCGTGGCGCCGACTTCCTTTGAAATATGCTTAACAATTGCGCCTACTCCGTCCCCCCACCCCAAATGCTGTCTGTTCATACGTGCATGAATATGTCAGGGGAGGCACGCAGACCGGTAAAATAATAATTAATTATTGATTACTAATTTGAATCAGTACATTATAAAGAAAACAATGCCTTAAAATGGGATCTTTAAACTGGTGAACCCTTGTAAACTTTTCAGTCCAAGGATTCAGTAAATGAATGTGTTCATAGTAAGTTCAGAACAGCAGAGATTGTGGAGAATCACGTCCAGATATAAGTAAGTTATTGTTTTCAGCTAGTATTTGGGGCTTATGCCCACTTTTCCAGGCATCACTACACCACTGATTTAGAGTAAGTGGTGAATAGTGTATATAACTACTGTATATAATGTATGCACTGACGGTATAAGGATGCGCTGCTGAGGCGAGACTCACACAGACTCTCCAGGAGAAATTAAAATAACACAGATAAACTCAGCATGATAAAGTAAAAATTCAGAAAATAAAAAGTTGATATATTTAAATTACAGTTAGTTAAGCAACATCACACATTTTCAGCATCACGACTGTTCAATAGTTTTATTTCAGCAGCAAAAAATAATCTCAAAGAAAGACAGCAAAACCACATCTCGATTCATTACTGAATAATTCATTGTTTTGAACAAATCGGTTGAGTCAAAGTGACATTATCCCATGACAAACATCTGATGAATCAAAAAATGCCCTTGAATTAGATATTAAAAAACATGCAGATTTATATGTCACAGCAGATAGAAAGCTGATGAGAATAATGCTTCAGAATTAATCATATTTGCAAAAAAAAAAAAAAATTATATACAGTACTGTGCAAAAGTTTTAGGCCACTAGTATTTTCATCAGCTAAAAAATGGTTTAAAGTAAGTTATTTCTATCTTTTGCTGTAGTGTGTCAGTAAAAAACATCAGTTTACGTTTCCAAACATTCTGTTTGCCATTAATTGTAATAATCTAGTGAGATTTTTGTTTGCACAAGGAGTCTGACAACAGCCAGTGCTCCACACTGATCTGATCTCACCATCATCCAGTCTGTCTCTGGAATGACATGAAGAAACAGAAAAATTGAGACAGACTAAATCCAGAAGAACTGTGGCAACATCTCCAAGATGTTTTAAGTAACCTACCTGCAAAGCTACCTGAAAAACTATGCACAAGTGCACATAGGGCAAAAGCTGCTTTAAACGCAAAGGATGGTCACATCAAATGCTGATTTATTTTAGTTAATAGAAGTTCATTGATAAAGAAAATCTATTTATGACATTGTTTTTGACAGCATCCTCATTTTATGTGCCTAACTGTCTAAAAATGTTAACAGTACTGTAGCTTTGTAGGTGTAGGTCTCTTAAAGCATCTTGGAGATGTTGCCACAGTTCTTCTGGATTTAGTCTGTCTCCATTTTTTCTGTTTCTTAAGACAGACTGGATTGAATGATGGAGAGATCAGATCTGTTTGCACAAGGAGTCTGACAACAGCCTGTGCTCCACACAAAAATCTCACTGGATTATTATAATTAATGGCAAAATGAATGTTTAGAAATGTAAACTGATATTTTCTACTGACACACTACAGCAAAAGACTGACTTCAACTGACTTTGAACCATTTTTAGCTGATGAAAATACTAGTGGTCTAAGACTTCTGCACAGTACTATGTATATATATATATTAGGGATGCACCGATACCACTTTTTCCAGTACTCGCCCGATACCGATACTTTTATTTTTGGTACTTGCCGATTCTGAGTACCGATACCATATTTTTTTAATTTAACCAGTAAATTTGTAAAATATTGGATACAGAAACTAAAATAATATGTATAATGTTAGTCGGTTAACTTCTTTTATTAAATGGAAACAGTCAAACCAAAATTTATTCAGATATCTTTTCTCACATTTATCAGACAACATTTCTCACATTATCATAAACTGTGTCCTGCACCCACTAGTGGAAAAAAAAAAAATTCAAACATTAGGTGGTGTATATCTGGTGTCTGAATAATTTTTGGTTTGACTATATATCCCTTAGTTATTTTTATTTTTACACTTAATTATGCCCATTAAAATGTGTTTTGTTACTTTCACTGTTTAATTCTTTAAACTGCCCCGCTGCAGCTGCTCAGTACTTTAGTCACGCGTTTTGTTGTAATAATGCAGGGAGCCACTCGTCATCAATCTCATAACTCTGATATTTTCAGAAATATAAGTAGCGTTTTTCATCTGAAACATGCTGCTATTTGGGCTATAATCGAAGACTCAAATAATGCAGAAACACTCCTGAAGCCAGCAAAACATGCGCAACGCGTTCAAGTACAGTACAGCCTAGTGCATTTCACACAGACTGCTAGTTTCACTTTCGCCGTACAGTCGTGTATGCTTAAGGTTTAACATAATCTTTTATAGTGAGCAGCTCTATAAATTTTGTTTTATATTCATGAGTTTGTTTTAATCCAAATGATGCATGTGCTAAGTGAGCGAACATTAATAAAGATCACGCAACAAAAGCGCGCGCTCTCTCTCTTTCTCTTTGGCGCTCGCTCTCGCTTCCCCTCTCTCTCTCTCTTTCTCTCTCTCTCTCTCTCGTTAAAATAACTTGTGCATTGCTTTACTCACTTGTTTTTGACATATCCGACAGAACTACTACAAACTTTCCAGTGATGTCAAGGCGGGATCTTAACTCGACAAGGCTGCACATCTTCACCTCCGCGCGCTCATTCCACTCTGCGTGCATCAGCTCGCGCGCACCAGCTATACAGGCGTTAATACTGAATGTTTAACATTATATTACTTGCATACATATACTTCGTAGACATTCTTAATCTCTGATGACTCCATTCTGCTGTCTGTTGTTCTGTTGTCGGTGTTTCTTTGCCTGAATACGCACTTGTCACATGCTGTGTGGTATCGGCGTTTGGTATCGGGGCATTTTAACGAGTACGAGTAGGAGTACAGGAGCTCAGTATCGGGCCCGATACCGGTGCATCCCTAATATATATATATATATATATATATATATATATAATATTATACATAACAAATCCCAATTTAAGCCCGGATATCACTTAATAGTCTAATTCCAGAGCCTGTGAAAAGTTTTTTTTTTTTTCCTCAGTCAGAAGGAATTTTGTTGAAATCATTGATGCTTGTATAGTCGTGGTATGTCATGGTACCTTACAAAAATGGTTTTCAATCCTGGACCCACAGCACTGTACATTTTGTACATCTCTCTTTACTGACACACTCTAATATTTGCCTCACATTTCAGGATGAAAACACTAACATTTCAGGTGAAGAAAAATCCACTTCTTCCCTTCAAAACGTCTAGGTTACATCTGTAACCCTCGTTCCCTGAAGGAGGGAACGGAGACGTTACGTCGAGTGACGTATTTGGGATCGTACTTGGGAGCCCAGTCACCTCTGAGCTAAAGAGAAAAGGCCAATGAAAATTGGCGAGTGGATCTTGCACGGCAAGCCACTCCCCCGTACATACGGGTATATAAGGTGGTGGCGTGCATCCACTCATTCAGGCTTTTGCTGAGGAGCCGAGCCGAAACCCAGCTTTCAGCATAGTTCAGGATTGTGGCAAGGGGACGTAACGTCTCCGTTCCCTTCTTCAGGGAACGAGGGTTACAGATGTAACCTAGACATTCCCCTTCAGTCGTCCACTCCGACGTTACGTCGTGATAGGTGTCGCCCAGCCTGCAGCTCTACAGATATCTGCTAGAGAGGCGTCGTGCGCCAACGCATAGGAGGAGTGGAGTGGGCTCTAACTCCTAAGGGGCACGGCTCACCTTGGGAGTCTCGTACACCAAGGTGATGGCATCTACCACCCAGTGGGCCAACCTCTGTTTTGAGACAGCATTACCCTTCTGCTGTCCACCAAAGCAGATAAAGAGCTGCTCGGAGCGTCTGAAGCTCCGGGTGCGGTCCACGTAGATTCGCAAAGCGCGAACGGGACACAGCAACGCAAAGGCCGGGTCTGCCTCCTCCGAGGGCAGAGCTTGCAGGTTCACCACCTGATCCCGAAAGGGGGTGGTGGGAACCTTGGGCACATAGCCCGGTCTGGGTCTCAGGATCACGTGAGAGTCAGCCGGACCGCATTCTAGGCACGCTTCGTTAGCAGAGAAGACTTGTAGGTCTCCTATCCTCTTGATAGAAACGAGCGCGGTCAGGAGCACTGTCTTTAATGACAGGAATTTTAGCTCTACTGAACCGAGTGGCTCGAAGGAAGCTCTCCGCAGGCCTAAGAGGACTACTGAGAGATCCCAAGAGGGAAAGAGACGTGGTCTAGGAGGGTTTAACCTCCTAGCACCTCTCAGGATTCTAGTGACCAAGTGGTGTTTGCCTAAGGACCTGCCGTCCACTGCCTCATGATACGCTGCAATTGCTGTAATGTACACTTTCAGGGTGGAGGGGGACAGCCTCCGCTCCAACCCTTCCTGCAGAAAGGCAAGCACCACTCTGATCGAGCATCTCTGAGGGTCCTCTCAGCGAGAGGAACACCAATCAACGAACAGATCCCACTTCAGGGTGTAGGCCTGCCTCGTAAAGGGGGCTCTAGCCTGAGTGATAGTGTCTACCACGGTTTGGGGGAGGCCAGCGAGGTCTGCTGCGTCCCGTCCAGGAGCCACACGTGGAGGTTCCACAGGTCGGGACGCGGGTGCCAGATCATGCCCATCCCCTGAGAAAGAAGGTCTCTCCTCAGGGGAATTTTCCAGGGAGGGTCTGTCGCGAGAAGCATGAGGTCGGGAAACCAGGTTCGGGTGGGCCAGTGAGGCGCAACCAGCAGAACCTGCTCCTCGTCTTCCCTGATCTTGCACAGGGTCTGTGCAAGGAGGCTCACTGGGGGAAAGGAGTACTTGAGAAGCCCCTGGGGCCAGCTGTGTGCCAGCACGTCCCTGCTGAGGGGAGCCTTGGTTAGGGAGTAAAAGAGCTGGCAATGGGAGGACTCCGGGGAGGCGAACAGGTCCACCTGAGCCTCTCCGAATCGACTCCAAATTAGCTGGACTACCTGGGGTTGGAGTTGTCATTCTCCAGGATGTGTGAGCTGTCATGAGAGCGCATCGGCTGCACGATTGAGCTCTCCTGGAATGTGAACAGCGCGCAGCGATTTGAGCCACGTCTGACTCCAGAGGAGGAGATGGTGGGCGAGTTGCGACATGCGACGGGAGTGTAGACCTGGTGGTTGATGTATGCTACGGTCGCTGTATTGTCCGTGCGGACTAGCACGTGTTTGTGTCGCAGCATCGGCAGAAACCGCCGAAGGGCGAGAAACACTGCTAGCAACTCGAGGCAAGTGACATGCCAACGCAGTCGAGGTCCTGTCCAGGAGCCCGAAGCTGCTTGCCCGTTGCAAATGGCACCCCAGCCCGTCGCGGAGGCATCTGTGTTGACCACCATATGTCTGGACACCTGTCTTAAGGGCACTCCTGCCCGTAGGAACGCAGGGTCTGACCACAGGCTGAAGAGGAGGCGGCATTCCGGGGTAACGCCGACCCGGAAGGTATCGCGGTGCCATGCCCATCTCGGGATCCGGTCGTGTAGCCAACGCTGGAGCAGTCTCATGTGGAGCGAGCCGAGTGGCGTCACAGCGACTGCGGCTGCCATATGCCCCAGGAGCCTCTGGAAGTATTTGAGAGGGACCGCTGTTTTGTGCCTGAAGTTTCAGACAGTTCAGCATTGACTGCACGCGCTCGTTCATGAGACGTGCTGTCATGTTGACCAAATCCAACTCCATACCGAGAAAAGAGATGCTCTGCACAGGGGAGAGCTTGCTCTTCTCCCAGTTGACCCGAAGCCCCATGTGGCTGAGGTGCCGGAGCACCAGGTCCCTGTGCTGACACAACAGATCTCGAGAGTGAGCTATTATCAGGGTATCGAGGTATTATCGAGGTAGAATCGACACATGAAAGTACGCGTCCTTCAGGTCGATGGCTGCAAACCAATCAGGAAGCTGGGCGTCGTTCAGAAACCGAACTCGAGGCTGAAAACCTGGAGATAGAGAAAATTGCTCTTCTTTTGAGTGGGTGGGTACCACTGACCCGTGGGTCAGCGGCAGCAGCGAAGACACCATCCCCCGGCCCTCCCCCGAGGGTGGGGGTGGCGATGTTGGAACCGCCCGAAGAACAATCTCCTCCATCTCCAGGCTGCCCGTGTCAGGGTCGCCTCGCCGTCTTACGGGTCTTCCCTCTGGCAGGCGGCTGAGCAGCGGGCTGCGCCGTCTTCCTGTGGCTGGCTCGACGCCCCCGCTGAGGGGTTGCCCCCACGATGGTGCGGGGGGCGGAGCAGGTGTAGATGCCGCAGGGGGACACCCTCGGTGACGAGCAGGCGGAGGTCGAGCACCCGACGCTTTGTCACGACAGGCAAGATGTGTTTGATAGCCTCCGTCTGCTTTTGTACTGCCGAGAACTGCTGGGCAAAGTCCTCGACAGTGTCGCCGAAAAGGCCAACCTGGGAGACGGGTGCGTCGAGAAATCGAACTTTGTCGACGTCAGACATCTGCGCCAGGTTGAGCCAGAGATGGCTCTCTTGGACCATCATGGTGGACATTACCTGACCCACTGCTCCTGATCATGTGGCAGAGCTTTCCCGTTGGAAAGGTCTAAGACTCCTAAATAGATATTTGGCCACTGTTTTCGCTACAAATTATGTAGGAAAAGTAATAGATTAATTTATGACAAGAGTGCACCTCAAAAATGTACATCATAACAGGAGTTCTGACCTGTCACAAAAAAGGCTTTTTCCCTATCATGTTTTATAAATTGTAAGAAATTATATATCAGTTGAAAACTGATACATCTCAAAATGTATCTCTTGAAAACCATTTTAAAATCAGACATTGCATCACATGGAAAATGTACATAAAGTCATATTACAAAATGTTTTCGTTCATGAATTATAAAAATTTAAGTTTGGATTTTTAACATATTTAACATTTTCATGTCTATGTTCAAAATGGGTGTGACAGTTAAAGGATTAATAAACCAATGACATTTCTTAATTGATGAAAGCATTCTTCCTGTTTAACATTAATACAAGTAGTTTTTCATTTTAAAGATCATACCAGTTTCCTATCAAACAAACTTCTCCTAAGCCACAGAAAAATGTTTCTTTATTTTAGTTTATTTTATTTAGTTATTCACACTTCATCAATTTAATTTATTCACTCTTTGATGTTTGTCAGTCTTAGAACTTACGGCCTGTTATATCAGCTGAAACGCGCTTATGTATGTACATGTAGGTAGTTAAATATCAAGGTGAATGCAAATGTTTTGTTCCACGCTACACAATAAAACGAGAGGATTTTCTTTCCGTAAGACTTGCAGACTGGTAGTTAAAACACACATTCACGCGCATGTAGTTAATTGTCTAAACTTAACATCATCACACGAAATGTAAAAAGCTTGTATCACACAGCCCAATAAACCAGAGAGGTTGGTGTGTGGGGGTCTACGATCGGCGATGCATGGCTTATCAGATCAGCCAATGTTGTAAAACACTAAAGATGGTTTCTGAGGGTTTGCGACTCATTTACAGTCTAATTGAGGGGATCTGGCATTTTTAACTTTTGTGGGGGCTGTGTCAGGTAAAGTTCAGTGATCAAAACAGATATTTTTTCTAAGATGTTCAGTGATCAAAAGGGTATCTATTCCAACCATTTATGGTATACACCTGTGAGCGCAGCTGGGTCTACTGGTGTTGTGAACTTTGCCAAAAAGTTGGTAGTAGGTCAAAGGATGTGCACTGAACCTTTTTTACAACACACAGCTGGATCTGTGTGAGGGCATCTGGTGGATGACAGGAATGTTTATAATGTGGATCTGGTGAATGTGGCTTCAAACTGATGTTCAGGATGAGGTTAGACAGATAAAGGAGAAGTTGATAACAACAAACTTAAATAGGGACGAATGTGATTGTTTTAACAAACCGGTGTATGCTGTTGGGAAATTCATTTTTCATTGTTTCATTTTAGTGAATATTGTTTGTTTAGTTACATTTGTTATCTCTTTATATTCACTCCTAGATTTTTCAGTCCTCAACACAAGCACAGACACGTACACAAACACTCACACAAACACAAGCACAAACATACATACAAACTCAAACACAAACATGCACGCAAAAACAAAAAACAAACATGCATGTAAACACAAACACAAATGCAAACTCGAACACAAACATACATACAAACTCAAACACAAAATGGCAAACATATATGAGGCGCCACGTAGGATTTAAATCAAACTTCGCTTATCAATACATACACAAAACACGTGCATATACACCTAGAAATTACTTGCGTATACATGTATACTGTTGGATGTTCAATATATATATATATGAAATACACGTGCACACTAATATGAAATCCATACCAATACATCTTTTATTAGTAATGAATACATATACACTTGTGAATAACTTGTATATACATATAAGCTTAACGCATGCATAGGCTAATAGACACTCGCTTATACGTATAAACTTGATCCACGCATATACATATAAACTCGCTGCATGCAGACACAACTGTACATACTGGCATATACATATAAACTTGACCCATGCATATACACCTAAAAACGCTCACACATACATATAAACTCGTTGCGCGCATATACACCCATAAAACACTCACGCAAACATACAAAATAAATTTCAGGTTAGACGCATGCTTGAGTTGTGTATATACATATATGCAAGTGATTTCATATTTGGATGTGCGTTAACTTTTCAGTGCAAACGGAAGGCATTTCAGTGTAAACGGAAGGCATCTCAGTGTAAAAGGAAGTAGCGGCACTTCCGGCGGAATCTCCAGATGCCGGGCCATTTTAAAACGCTTAACGTGACTTAATGCATTAAAATTGTGTTTTAAAAAGACCTTTAATATAGAATACGATATACCAGGGGCGAATTTCCACTGGGCACTTTTTAAAATCCCATTCAGCACCGCCGAGAGTCCGCGCGATCGTTCAAACAAAACCGAAAGTAAAACGTGCACGCGCACGCGCCTTCAAAAGCAATTTTAATACCCGGCGCTTAGAGCGTGACTCCCCAATGCGTGCAAATTAGGCTACATAACATATTTAGGATGTTATTAGTATGTAGGCTCAAGCATGCATCTTACCTGAAATTTATTTTGTATGTTTGCGTGAGTGTTTTATGGGTGTATATGCGCACAACAAGTTTATATGTATGTGTGAGTGTTTTTAGGTGTATATGCATGGGTCAAGTTTATATGTATATGCGAGTATGTACAGGTGTGTCTGCATGCAGCGAGTTTATATGTACATGTGCGTGTTGTTGTAGGTGTATATACATGGATCAAGTTTATATGTATATGCGAGTATGTACAGGTGTGTCTGCATGCAGTGAGTTTATTCATTCTACTTTCTTCATTCACTTAGGTCAGAGGAGAACCGGTCCCCAAATGAGACTGAAATATTTTTTTTCTCCATTTGTGTCACCTGATAGAGTTTGAGTTTCTTGTCACTGTCACCTCCTGGCTTTTTTAGTTCGATTCTGAAAGTCACGTAACTTTCAGAAATGTATTGATATAACTGCATTGACTAAAACCATTGTATAAGAACAAAGCTTAAACTGAATTAAGCTGCACTATCATCTTCTGAAGAGCTGCTTTACAGCCAAATTACATCCTGCAACATCAAACTGGTATTGTACTAAATTGTATAAAGCACTAAAGAAATGAAGGTGACTTAACTTGTCTTATTTTGTGGTGTACTGTCATTTGTGTTTTTCTCTCTGTAATTTCCACATTGGCTCCTTCCGTCTCTTTGACAGAAAGCTGATCAAAGAAGATAAGAAACATTTTCCAGAGTGCTGTCTGTGTCCTGCTGTCCTGTTGAAACTGTTGTGTATTCTTATGGTTGAGTTTATTTATTTGTTTATTTTTGGCATTGCTAATCTGAGGTAATGTCAATTAATCTACTGTAATAGTGACACCAATGTGTAACTTCTAATATTCCAAGTTAGAGCTTTTTTGTTCCTTCATTTACAACTTGTTAATATTTTCAACATAAATGATACATTTGAATATGTTTGTTTTTACCATTTATAAAAACTGCAGGAAGGTGGCTGCCTTTTTAGTTGTGTTTTCACTGTCTGCTCATGTTTTGTGGCCAGTTATGGAGTTAAACTTTTGTTTTGTTATTAATTTGTTTTGTCTGATCAGTTTAGTTAAGATTTTACTCCTCAGACCAGTGCTTTATATTCCTTTATATTGTTGCATCCTATAGAAACTCCTAGACTTATATAGATATACAGAGACACTGAAAAGTTTAAACAATAAAACCCAAAAACCCCTCCTGCTTGACATACTTGAGTTTGTCCAGTGAGCTGTTTGGATCCTCCAGTTTTTCAGAGAGCAGCTTGACTCCTGAATCTCCTGGGTGATTGTAGCTCAGATCCAGCTCTCTCAGGTGTGAGGGGTTTGAACTCAGAGCTGAAGACACATAACTACAGCCTTCCTCTGTCACCATACAGCCAGACAACCTACAAACACATACAAAAACAGTCCACATCACGTTAGTGTGTTTATTGTTCCTTTTAATATTGAACTAATTGTGATCAGTAAAAACAACTGGTCACAAAAAAAGATCATTTTGTGCTCATTTAGCATTATCAGGAAGAAACAAATATTCCCCTTAAATCATTGGACATTATATATCTTGCATTTAAATGCAAAAGTAAAGTATTAGATCTCTCACACAAACAATAGTGGCACAATACTGTTCCTGAAAACGTATGCCAACAACATAGTAAAAGAAAGAATATAAAGATAAGATTTAAAAACAAAACTTCTTGTTCTAAAATTAAATAAGAAGCTGCTTGTAGATTCCCACAGTCACACTTGTAAACACAACACTGAAATCCACACTTGAAGATTTTAAGCCTGATTTTCCTCACTAAGCAATCCGGGAGGAATAGCCAGATTTAAGGCTTGTCACAAATAACTTTTTGTCCAAAAAAATCCTCAGTTGTGTGGTGTCATAATGATTAATTCACTGCTCCTGATCATGTCAGAGCAAACATATTTGATATTTATGACTCTTGATCATGCTGCCTCTGATGTGATACCCATCGTAGTTCCCCAGATCTCAATCTAATCAAGCGTCTATGGGATGTACTGAACAAACAAGTCCGATTTATGAAAGCCCCACCACGCAGCTCATGACTTAAAGGATCTGCTGCAAACATATTGATGCCAGATACTACAGCACACCTTCAGGTGTCTAGTGGAGTCCATGCCTTGACACTTCAGGGCTGTTTTGGCAGCAAAAGGGGGACCAACACAATATTAGGAAGGTGGTCATAATGTTTGCCTGTTCGGTATATACGTGATGCAATCTGGGAAAATCCATGGGATGTCGTGCTGGGACATTTTCAATAAATTCGAAAAATAGGTTGAATGTCTTTTTTTTTTTTTTGCCAAAATTAGGCTTTCATTCAATTATTATTATATAATATCTTATATCATCTCTGAAAATATCTTGGCAAAATGCACTTGTTTAGCGCAGAGAACTGGTGATTTATTGCAGCAATCAGAAATGACTGTGTCTTTCTCTTGTGTTAAGAAAGCACTAGGAGGTGCACCACAACAGTTAACCTATCAAAATAAACCATGTAACCTATATAATAAAGATGTATAAATACACATTTCCCACCAGTCCTGTGTTAACTACAGCACAAACTGTTTATTTATTTATTTATTAATATCGTGAGATGGCAAAGTAGCTGCTCGTCTCAATCTTGGTGATGTCAGTGACCTAAACAATGTTATAATGGACTATTTCACATCCAGAGATACAGAGAAATGTATGTGTGTGTGTGTGTGTTTCCTGTTGTACATGAATTACAGTGAATTATTGATCTTGCCTTTCATTTACATCTGGAAGGGAATTTCATCTGCACTGCATTTTATCTACACTACATACTTGCTGTGCTAACATCATAGAGGAAACAAAAAGTGTGAGAAGGATGAATCCATGCTTGACAAGCTCCTCTCATCATCTCCACAGGCCTCTTCCTTTGTGACAGTGGTGTTGTTCTGTACCTCTTGTTCCAAAAGAGCACTTTAATGACCAACTGAATGTTCTCAAACTTAAATTTTGAAAAAAATGTTTGGACATGTACATGTAAAGAACAGAAGTTGACCTAGGAGGACTACAAATCTGCACTATCAAAAATCATAGCACAACATTTAAATAAGTATTTATAAGTATTGACACTCTTTTAAAGACTCTTCTAAAGACTTTGGATCTGTTCCCTAGTTTCGCTAAAGGAGAGGCCATAATGTCTTAGTTTATTAGTGTAACTCTGATTTTATTTAAAATGTGTCTCTACCTGCTACCTGTCCTTCCACCTCACTCTACACTTCTTCTCTGTCCATGTCTTCTTACAGTTTCTCCTCTTGCTCTTCTTATTACACCAATGTAGTAAGGATGCACTGTTTTTTACATCCACCTCTCTGATCATCTCTGTTTAACCCCCCTCCCCCCTTTTGTGCAGATTTTCTCTTTCTTTTTGTGTATTTTCCGCTTTATAGTTAAAGCAATTGTGATAAATGTGTAGGCAATGAGGAAAAGTGTGTTTTCTGTGTGTTATTAAATGAACAGTTATTAGTTTAAGGCAATATAGCATGTGCATTTGATGATATGACAAATTACAGAGTTTTGTTTGTTGTGTTTGGACAAAAATACATAAATGCTTGTGACAGAAGGAGCTAAAATTTATTTATTTTTATTTTTTATATTTTATATATTATGAAAACATTTAAGAATTTTGTGCATAGTGTTTTGAGAAAATCATTGGCATGATTTGTAATTTGTATGAAATTAATGAAAACTTGCAATCCATTTAGGACAATTAAAAAGTGGTTCAGATCACTCTGTTACCTGTTTTGAGAACAGTGACCTGTGTTTGAAGAAATGTGTCAAATCGATTAAGAAAAACTGTAATATCCAATGATGCATGTCTTTTGCAACAATTAAGAGTGAATGTGTACATATTTTAAATTAAAAATATTCTTTGCAAATAATATATTTTTTAAAATCCATGTTATCAGTGGCCCAAACTCACAACGCTGGCAGAACTAAGAAATGTTAGTTTCTTGTGTCAGTGAATACAGTGGTACACTTCACTTGTATATTGTATATGTGTATAATCAAATTATAATCATTCCACCGCTTGCCTGTTGACAGTTCACAATTCTTCACATCTCAGTATATACGAATATAATTCTTAAGTTGTAATACGCCCAGTGTTGAATTAGGCTAACTGAAGTGTTTTAATGCAAAAAAAAAACGAAAAAAACAAAATTACACTGATGGCCATTAGCTTTTTTTATTTGGCTGCATTATCCAAAGGCACATCACCTGGCAAATCATTAGAAGGCTTATTTAAAGGGAATGGTTGTGGTGAGGAGTTTTGTCAAACTCTGGCACTGATACAGGGAATAGCTGTGCAAAACCAAAGACGGCGCTGTCTGCGTAGCCATAGTGTATATGTGTGCTAAAACTTTAGTCTCTGCTGCAATTCCACAATAAATACATACATACATATATAAATATATAAATAAATGCATACATACACCAGGGTCCGTATTTATCAAGCATCAAATAATTACTCTCAAGAACACTGCTAAGAATTGACTTAAGTGTAAAACAATTCTTGGCTCAAAACTGAGCTGAAAAGTTAGTTATCAAGCATCTCAGTCATAATTTAAGCGAAGTGTAGGACTATATTTGAAGTGTCAGTCTTAGAAATGATTCACGACACTTTGCCGTGCCACAAACAGGATTTTGGATTATAAAATACACACAGACCAATCACTGAATAGATTTCCTTATTTAAGAATATTCTCAGATAAATTCACATTGAATGGTTAAAATCCTCATGGGAGTTTACATTCAACACACGTTTGACAATAAAGAATTTTCAAGAGAAGGCATTATGACAACGAAACGAAGCGTCATCACAACCTTCTATTTAGGGGTGTGCCGATTTACAATATAATTGTGTATTGACGATAGAGATATTGCCTGTTGCTGATGCCTTTGACAACAGCAAGACAATCATCATTTTTATTATTATTATTATCCGTCAAAAATATAGTCGCCTCTCTTTACTGATGCAGTGCAGAGAGTCACTTCTGTGTCTAGACGCCGTTACAGTGAATTCAATAGTGCTCAAATGATGAGATGGAATTGTGTGATGACTTGGTTTATTCACAAAACAAAGAAGGTAATAAACAAGAAGTAATTAGCACACTGGTGTTATTCACAATATGAACTTATAAGCATCAACTGAAACCTTACATCTGCTGGCGTCTTCCACAGTTCCATGAGCTCATTACGTCATTTACTGGGGACGCCATATTTAAACAATCTTTCGTGACAGTCTTTCACCAGCAGATGTCACTATATTGACATATAAAAATAATGTCTCATACAGCAGCAAAATACTCTTTATAGTTATTTATTCAAACTGACTGATGAATTTATGGACACCGAATGGTTATTCTGAGGTAAATCTATTGTTATGTAACAATGTTTACACACTGGTGTACATCTTTACACGTTTTTCCACAGTTTGACAGAGAACGAGAGATTACATGAGACATTTCAGTAAGTTCTTATAAAATAGCCTAACTTTTGATGTTAATTCATGTGCATTTCATACTATAGTAGTAAAAACAAAGATATAATGGGTTAACTTGTTGCTTGAACTGCGGTGTTAAAGCGATCCTAATAAACATGAATTTTCATTACATAAAAATAGATTTAAAACAGTGTATTATATTTCTATAATCCCTCCTGCAGATCCTCATTTTTACAAGAAAAGATGTCATTAAAACAACATAAGATCTCATTATTATGACATAATTGAGTGGAAAAAAGCAAGGCAGCAATGCACCACCGTAGCATATAGACTAAGCTCTTGATAACAAGAAGCCATAGTATCAGTTATTAATGAGAAATGTTAATGATATTGCCAATATCCACACAACTGACGCCTCTGTCATTTTCAATCTCTCTCAATCTGCGTCTAAGCATGTGTGCCGTCAACACGGCTGTTTGGCAGAGATGAGGACTGTTTGAAAGTCTTTTTTTTTTTTGCACAAAAACTTGATACTCATCGTGTCAGTTTAATATGTGAACATACAAAAGATGTGACTGCAGAACAATCAGGAAAAAGGCGTTACTTGAACATTTTTAAGTGTAAATAATATATAGTCGCTGGTGCCAACCTCAGCATATTTTTGGTCACAGTCTGGAGCCCTGTTATAGTGCACTTCTGTTTTTTTTTTTGTTTTTTTTTTTTTTTTTTTGCACAGTACACATAAAAACAAATGCCGTTAAAAGCATGTTTCAAAAAATAAATTGCTGATTATGTATCTTAAGACTCATATCCAGATCAACCTGCATCAGTGTTGCATCCTACTAAAAGTAGCCAAATTCTATTAAAATATTTAGGCCATATTTACTATTTCAAATGTACATTTCAATTAGCCAGTGTCAAGTGCTACATCCAAACCAGAAGTGGCCATCATCTGTTCTATGATATATGGGGAATATTTGCCATGTTAAATGTGGGAGAAGTTAGGCTTACATACTGATTAGCCAAAGCTGACTGTGCCATATATTTGCCAAAAGTGGCCCAAATTGTTATGAATTATTTGGCCAATATTTGTCATATTATATGTGGGCCACTTTAGGCTCACAGCCACATTAGCCAGTGTTTACTGTACCATATCTTTGCCAAAGCTGACCCAAATACATTTTAATATACCTGGAAAACATTTGCTGAAACATGTGGACCACATCTGGTTTAAACCCTGATTAGCCTTTGTTGATTGTGCCATATTTTTTTGCCAAAGGTGACCCACATCCGGATGCTGTCTGGAAATGGTTTTGTATTTTGTTCTGGCATTGCATTGAAAGCAGATTAAACATTTGTTGACAAAATTCATTGGCCATTTATTGTGGTAGCATTTTGTTAATTATTTTATGGAAAACCAGTTACCTCAGTATCTCCAGCTGACAGTTTGGACTCTTCAGTCCTTCAGAAAGAAGCTTCACTCCAGAATCCTGCAGGTCATTGTTACTCAGATCCAGCTCTTTCAGGACAGAGTTTGAGGATTTCAAAACTGATGACAAACTCCCACAGGACTGAGCAGTGAGTTCACACCCACACAACCTATGAAGATGAACAAAACAAACAGCCATATTAATGTGAATTTTTCAGATAGGTTATATAGTTTATAATCTGCATGTTTGTACTGAATAACACTTTATAATAAGAATACAAGAACAAAGCACTTTTAAATAATTTCAAAACTATTATAGTTCATTAGTAGTTTATACATTAATAGACTATATCATGGGCGTCGGAAGCAAAATAAATGTGGGTGGGTCCTCTCCCCAAAAAATTACTGGAGTATATGCCATTTTCTGTAGCATGGTGCCTTTTATTATGTATATTGCCTCTATCCAGTGACGTGAGAACACTACAAAAGACAGCTGTTAGAACGCATTTTCAGTGGCGTAAGCGATAAAGCGATTTGACGCAAACGACCAGAGTTCGCGTCCGCCTGTTGCTGAAATCGCGTCTGTCATGGTAAAGAGCGTCAAAACCGTATTTATTGTTTGATTTTTGTTATGAATTTGCAATGATTTTAAAGCTGATACTTTGTTTATTAAAAAGTAACAAAGCACAAAGCTTATTGCGATTACTGGACGGCAAGTGCAACACAAATAGGCGAATATGAAGTTCACGCATTAACAGAACACAGAATATTACAGTGACACATTGCTGCCACACACATATTATACTTTCCACTCAATTATGTCGTAATAACGAGATCTTATGTCATTTTAAAGACATCTTTTTTCGTAATAACGAGATGTTCTCTCGTTAAAACAACATCATCTCGTAAAAACAACATAATTATCTCATTACAACAACATATAGAAGAAGAGGAAGAATAGGCCATAATAATAATAATAATAATACACTGTTTTGAATCCTAATAAACATGAATTTTCATTACATGAAAATACATTTAAAACAGTGTATTTCTATAATCCCTCCTGCAGATCCTAATTTTTACGAAAAAAGATGTTGTTTTAACAAGATAATTTTGTTTTAACAACATAACATCTTGTTATTACGAGAAAAGATGTCATTAAAACAACATAAGATCTCGTTATTATGAAATGATTGAGTGTCTCAATCTGCGTCTAAGCATGTGTGCCGTCAACACGGCTGTTTGGCAGAGATGAGGACTGTTTGAAAGTCTTTTTTTTACACAAAAACTTGATGCTCATCGTGTCAGTTTATATGTGAACATACAAAAGATGTGATCGCAGAACAACCAGGAAAAAGGCGTTACTTGAACATTTTTAAGTGTAAATAACATATAGTTGCTGGTGCCAACCTCAGCAAAAACTTCACTCGCAAATTAATATTTTTGTTCACAGTCTGGAGCCCTGTGATAGTGCACTTCTGTTTTTTGGTTTTTTTTTTGCACAGTACACATAAAAACAAATGCCATTAAAAGCATGTTTCAAAAAATAAATTGCTGGTTATGTATCTTAAGACTCATATCCAGATCAGCCTGCATCAGTTAACTGTGTTGCATCCTACTAAAAGTAGCCAAATTCTATTAAAATATTTAGGCCATATTTACTATTTCAAATGTACATTTCAATTAGCCAGTGTCAAGTGCTACATCCAAACCAGAAGTGGCCTTCATCTGTTTTATGTTAAATGTGGGAGAAGTTAGGCTTACATACTGATTAGCCAAAGCTGACTGTGCCATATATTTGCCAAAAGTGGCCCAAATTGTTATGAATTATTTGGCCAATATTTGTCATATTATATGTGGGCCACTTTAGGCTCACAGCCACCTTAGCCAGTGTTTACTGTACCATATCTTTGCCAAAACTGACCCAAATACATTTTAATATACCTGGACCACATTTATACCCTGATTAGCCTTTGTTGATTGTGCCATATTTTTGCCAAAGGTGGCCCACATCCGGATGCTATCTGGAAATGTTTTTGTCTCTTGTTCTGGCATTGCATTGAAAGCAGATTAAACATTTGTTGACAAAATTCAGTGGCCATTTATTGTGGTAACATTTTGTTAATTATTTAAAGGAAAACCAGTTACCTCAGTATGTCTAGCTGACAGTTTGGACTCTTCAGTCCTTCAGAAAGAAGCATCACTCCAGAATCCTGCAGGTCATTGTTACTCAGGTCCAGCTCTTTTAGGATTTGAGGATTTGAGGATTTCAAAACTGATGACAAGCTCTCACAGGACTGAGCAGTGAGTTCACACCCACAGAACCTATGAAGAGAACAAAACAAACAGCCATATTAATGTGAATTTTTCAATTTTTTTTTTTTATATTGTAAGAGCCATATTTCATAATTCATTATTTAAACATTAATTTATGATTATCATAATTTGTGTTGTATTATGCTGTATATTTTCAGTTCATATTAGTTTTGTCTAGTGCATGTCTAGTGATGTCATTCCGTAATTGCGTAGTTGCATGATTATTGATGCACGGGAGAAGTTATTAAGATGCGCAAGTTTTGGAGAACACAAGCTTTTGACCGTAATCTGAAACAGGATCACAGTTCGTCAAGATACAGCAAATAAGTTGTTGTAACCCTAGTGGATTTATGCAGGAAGTGTTGAACGTTTGATGTTGAAAATAAACGAAGAAACAAAAGGAATTCATGTACTTCCGAGTCGTGAGTAAACAAATTCAATAAGAAAGATACGCGTCAGAACTTGTGGACTATCTGTAAGAAAATTGCATGTCCCAGACATGTCAAAAGCTTACTCCGTCATTCAAGAGAAGATAAGTGACTTAAGAGTGCACTTTCCCTGCATGTAAATGTAGACGGAAGAACGCGCATGCGAAATTTCGTGCAGTTTCGCGCATGTTGGAGTCATGAATGAAGGAAGATTGGTCATCTTTAATCGCTTGCAGTAAGTATTGATAAGTAATTGAAATTGTAAGAGGATTTGCTCGCTTTGAAGTTCACTATGGCAGACGACAATGACGACGCTGCTATTACCGAGTCTGAGCGTGAGGGCGCTCACCGACAAGGGTTTGGAAGAGAAGCTTCACAATACGATAAACACCAGAATAGGTAAGTTGAGGCAATTAACTGCAAAATCCAATGAAATTGAATTGCTTATGGAAAATTCTTGCAATTTGAATGATGTTGAAACTAAGTATTGCAAGAACTACAAAAGGCTGTTTGAAGAATTTGTTGAAAGCTATGCTGCAGTGTTGTTGTACTTAAAAAAAAGAAGAACATGAACCTGATCAGGACTTCTGGTATCAACCTAAATTGCTGTGCTGCAAAAAATTCATGGAAAAAGTGAAGTTGTGGATTGAGGAAACTAAGAACAGCATTAAGATGTCTCAAATATGTGACAAAGAAGTTTCGACGATGGACAGTGTGTCAATGGTGGCGTCTAAGACACTCGCTTCTAATAAGTCTAGAAGTGGAATGACGTCTGTATCCAAAAGGTCCTCAATCTCTACAGCATCCTCAGCTTGTCTTAAGGAAGAAGCTAACAGAGCAGCTTTGTTGGCTAAAGCAGCAATCTTAAAAGAACGGCAGGCATTAGAAATGAAGGAAGCACAATTAAAGGCTGAAATGGAAAAGCTGGAAATCGAAACAGCTCTTGCAATGTCCGATGCTAAAATAAAAGTGTATCAGGATTGTGAAGAACGACAGCATTATGCAAGTCAGAGTGTGGTCACCAAATCGAGTGGTGCAGATGTTCCCAATTGGAGCATTATGAACATGATGAGTACAGTGTGTCATCAAAATATGGCAAAATGTCATCACATCGTGAGGCAGTCCATTCAAGTGTGCCCATAAGTGTCATACCTAAGAAGACAAAGGAACGGTCTACCCAAGACAATGAGTCTTCATGCCATAATATTGATACAGTAGAGCTTCAGAGAGTGATGCAACGTCAGACAGATATCACAGAAATGCTTGCGAAGAGTCAAAGGCAGTCTTCTTTAACTCAGCTTGATGTTCCTTTGTTTCATGGAGACCCTCTTGAGTTCAGGTTTTTTATGAAAGCGTTTGAACATGCTGTTGAATCCTGAGCTGATAGTAATACTGATAAGTTATACTTTCTTGAGCAGTATACTAGAGGAGAGCCTAGAGATCTTGTGAAGAGCTGCCAGCATATGCCAGATCATCGTGGTTATGCAGAAGCAATGAAACTGTTACATGAAAGGTTTGGAAATGAGCTAACAATTGCAACAGTTTGGAATTCAAAAGGCATTCAAATTGTCTGAAATAAAATCAGAGGATGGAAAGTCATTAGGCGCTTTCTCCTTGTTTTTGGTAACTTGCCGCAATGTTATGGAAGACATTGAATACATGGATGAGTTAGATAATCCTACCAACATGAGGATTATTATCTCAAAACTGCCCTACAAATTGCGTGAAAGATGGAGGGCCCACACCTACAAGTACGAGGAGCACAGTCGGAAAAGAGCCAAGTTTGTACAGTTGGTGGAATTTGTTGACCGACAAGCAAAAGTAATATCAAACCCACTTAAGACTGCACAAGAAGAATCACATGTCAGTTGTGCACAAAGAAACATCCTTGCATGCTACACATCGCCGCACAAGACACAGCTCATGGAAAGGTAATGGTAAAAGTTGATGAAACTGAAACCGTTAATACCTTGCCTGCTACAGTGAGTCATGAAACAAGTGCCTGTACTGGGGCTGGAGACAATTGCGTTCTCACCATAGTACCTGTTGAAATCAAGTCCAAGAAAAGTGACAAGACAGTGGAAGTGTCTTGTAATTAACAGTAGGCACAATGGGCCATATGCAGTAAAGACTGCTCTTGGATGGATTCTGAATAGACCTCTTCGAGAACCGGTCGAAGAGAGCATGTACGACAACAAGCAGGCAAGTGTTACAGTCAACAGAATTTCCATTGAAAGTGTGGAACAAATGCTGATACAACAGCACAACCATGATTTTCCTGAACAAAATTGTGATGATAAAGCCGAGTTGTCACAAGAGGATTATCAGTTTTTAGATTCTGTGTCTAACTCTCTGCAGTTTACCGACAGTCACTACTACATCGGCCTTCCATTTACATTTACATTTACATTTATTCATTTAGCAGACGCTTTTATCCAAAGTGACTTACAGGTGGGGAATACATCAAGCGATTAGCCCTAAAGAGGCAAAACGACTTAGGAAGTGCTCATAATACCGTATAACAGGCATTGTTTAAAAAAGTACAGGCTAGAAAGGGAAAAGAGTAGAGTAAAGGATTTTTATTTATTTTTTTTTATGTCAAATAGTGTCGAAAGAGATGGGTTTTCAGCAGTCGCTTGAAAGTTGTAAGGGAGTTGGCATTCTGGATAGTGATGGGAAGATCATTCCACCAGCCAGGAACGGTGTAAGAGAATGTTCTGATTTTGTGCCTCTTTGTGATGGTACAATGAGGCGTCGCTCACTGGCGGATCTCAGAGTTCTGGAGGGAGTGTAGATTGGTAGCAGAGAGTGGAGGTAGGCGGGCGCCGAGCCTGTGGCTGTTCTATATGCCAGCATCAGTGTATTGAATTTGATGCGAGCTGCAATTGGGAGCCAGTGCAGGGAGATGTAGAGAGGTGTGACATGGGCCCTTTTGGGCTTGTTGAAGACCAGTCGTGCTGCTGCATTTTGAATCATTTGTAGAGGTTTGATTGTGCATGAGGGAAGACCGGTTAGAAGAGCATTGCAGTAGTCCAGCCTGGAGATGACAAGGGCCTGGACAAGAAGTTGTGTGGCCTGCTCTGTTAGAAAGGGCCTGATCTTTCTAATGTTGTATAGGGCAAACCTGCAAGATCGAGCAGTTTTAGCAATATGGTCTTTGAAAGTGAGGTGGTCATCAAAGATAACACCAAGATTTCTGGCAGAACTTGATGGGTAATTCTTAATGTACCTAAATGGATGGTGAAATCATGCTGTAGAGTCGGAGTGGCAGGGAAAATAAGGAGCTCAGTCTTTGCAAGGTTGAGCTGTAGATGATGTTCTTTCATCTACTCCGAGATGTCCGCCAAGCAGCCTGAGATCCGTGCAGGATCATCTGGTTGAAATGAAGGATAGAGCTGTGTGTCATCAGCATAGCAGTGGTAAGAGAAGCCATGTGCCTGTATGATGGGCCCCAGTGATGTAGTGTATATGGAGAAGAGGAGGGGTCCAAGAACTGATCCCTGAGGAACCCCAGTGGCCAGACGATGTGCTTTGGATACCTCCCCTCCCCAGGCCACCCTGAAGGACCTACCTGTGAGATAGGATTCCCTGTGGTATCCCTGTGATGCCCAGTGATGAGAGGGTGGACAGGAGGATCTGATTGTTCACAGCGTCAAAAGCAGCAGAAAGATCCAGCAAAATGAGTACTGATGATCTGGAATCAGGTTTTGCAATCCGCAAGGCTTCAGTGACTGACAGTACTGCAGTTTCAGTTGAGTGGCCACTCCTGAACCCTGACTGGTTAGCATCCAATAAACTGTTCTGCGCAAGAAATAGTGATACTTGGTTAAAAATGACTTGTTCGAGTGTTTTTGCTATGAATGGAAGGAGAGAGATCGGTCTATAGTTATCTATAAGTGAACTGTTCAATGTAGGTTTTTTGAGCAGTGGGGTTACCCGAGCCTGCTTGAATGCAGTGGGGAAAGTGCCTGTGAGGAGAGATGTGTTGATGATGTGTGTAAGTGCTGGTAAGAGTGTAGGAGAGATTGCTTGGAGAAGGTGAGAGGGGATAGGATCTAGTGGGCATGTTGTAGGATGGCTGGAGAGGAGAAGTTTGGATACTTCTGCCTCAGAGAGGGGACAGAAGGAGAAGAGTGGGGTGTTAGCTGTGGATGTAGTCTGTATTAGTTCCTGTATGCGTGGAGCCGAGAACTGGCTGCTGATAGTTGTAGTTTTGTCAGTAAAGAATGTGGCGAGATCATCGGCTGTAATAGAAGTGGTGGTTTCGTCTGAAAGTAACAGGTAGAGGTGTAGGAGGTGTACTGTTAGTGATGGGGAAGTCTCGTGTAGCACCTCTGAAACAAACCACTATTCCGCGTATGGAATTGACTGCAGCAGTAGTTGCTGTGAACACTGACAAGATGTTGAAAGGTGAACTGGAAATGGAGTTACTGGACTCTATATTTTGGACTGACAGTACAACTGTTTTGAGATATATTGAAAATGAAAAACTTTGTTTCAAAACTTTTGTTGCCAATAGAACCAAGCCGCAGCAGTGGAGGTATGTCAGCACTTCAAAAAATCCAGCTGATTCTGCATCCAGGGGAGTTTCTTGTGAAAAATTCATGAAAAACATCAACTGGATCCATGGTCCCTCTTTTCTCAAAGGACCAGAATGTAGATGGCCTGAGAACATTCATGACCTGTCGATAAAAGAGGATGACAATGAGATTAAACATTCAGCTTCAGTGAATCTCGTGAGTGCTACAGAGAGCACAGATGCTGTGAGCAAACTGATCAATTATCACTCTGATTGGTACAAGTTGAAAAGATCTGTTGCCTGGATTCTCCGTGTCAAGGACATGCTTAAACAAAAAACAAAAAAAGTTGAAAGATGTGTGGATGGCAGAAAACCACAAGTCTCTGACAATTCAGGACTTAACAAGAGCAGAAAACGAAGTCATCAAGTTCATTCAAAGCCAAAAATTCAAAGAAGAAATTTCCATGTTGCAAAAAGGTAATGCATCTGTAAAAAGGAACAGTTGCCTTTCCCAACCAGATCCAGTACTGCAGGATGAAGTGCAGAGGGTTGGAGGACGTCTTGGTAGGTCTGCAATGCCTGAGCATGTAAAACACCCAGTCATTATACCTAAAGATTCACATATCACAACTTTAATCTTAAGAGACATTCATGAAAAAGTTGGACATTGTGGAAGGAATTATATGCTTTCAAAATTGCCGCAAAAATTCTGGATTACGACTGCTAATGACTGCTAACTCCCCTCCCAGTTGTGTGACATGTAGAAAGATCAGAGCAAAGGCTGGTGAACAAAATATGTCAGAACTACCATATGACAGAGTAACACCAGATCATCCACCCTTCACTAACGTAGGAGTAGACTATTTTGGACCCTTTAACGTCAGACAAGGTAGAAGTAATATTAAAAGGCATGGTGTATTGTTTACTTGATTGACAACAAGAGCTGTGCATATTGAAGTTGCACATTCATTGGACACAGACTCCTGTTTGAATGCCATTCGACACAGGAGAGGTCAGGTGTCAATCATGAGAATTGACAATGGAACTAACTTCATAGGTGCTGAGGTTGAACTGCGTAAAGCCATCCAACAGTGGAATCAGTCAAAAATGTAATGCACTCTCATGCAAAAAGGGATACAGTGGATATTCAACCCACCTTCTGGGTCTCATTTCGGTAGAATATGGGAAAGGCAGATAAGATCAGTCAGAAAGATCTTGAGATCTGTACTGAAAGAGCAAACACTAACTGATGAGAGCTTGCATACATTCCTGTGTAAAGTGGAAGCAATAATGAATGACCGACCCCCTACCACTGCTATGGATGATCCCACAGATCTGGAACCCTTGACACCCAACCACCTGCTGTTGATGAAAAGACAGCCAAACTTGCCTCCTGGACTTTTCAAAAAAGAGGACATCGGACTTCCGGTCTGCGTCTTTTCCAAAACGGCAGCATAATTCATTAGCTCTGTAAATTTGCACAAATTCGGTGCCCCAGAGTAAGAAATTAACAAATTTTTAAGTGCTGACAAAGTTATGGAGGGGGCAACTGTGGAGAAAAGGGGAAGACCAAGAAAAAACGCTACAAAAGACGATGATAACAACCCAAACGTACACGAACAGAATACCGCGAGCCGTGACGGAGCATATGAGGGAGATCAAATTAGCCTGGCAAAGATTCTCAACGAGATTAAGGACTTTCGACAGGACAACCACAAACAACTTCAGGATATAAAAGAAGAATTGAATAAGTCTAATAAAAGAATTGAAGAGGCTGAAAATAGAATAGATGAAGCCAAGACCCGAATCCAAAACACGGAAGAAGTGCTGGAAGAGATGATACCGCTAACTGAGCAATTTGAAGCCAGGCTAAATGACCAAGAGGGCCGAGCCAGACGGTCAAACATCAGGATTTATGGCGTACCTGAAAAAGCGGAGGCAAACTCTTCCGACTTCATTTCTTTCCTGGAGGATTTACTTAAATCGACTCTGGATCTGAACCCGCCGGTGGACCTCCAGATTGAACGGGCTCACAGAGCGCTCGCGCCTACTCCATCAGCTGAAGCCAAACCACGCTCGATAATCGCCAAGTTTCTCAACTACAGAACGAAGGAGTTGGTTATCAAAACGGCCTGGGAGAAGAGAGTGGTCGAATGGAAAGGTAACAGGATTTTTTTCGATCATGACTATGCTCCCGATGTGCTGTGGAAATGGAGGAAATATCAAGATGCAAAAAGGATGCTGAGTGAACACGACATCAGATTTCAAGCGTGATTCCCGGCCAGGTTAAGAGTGTTCTACACTGAAGGCACAGTTATCTACAACTCCGCGGAGGAGGCAACGACCGATATGGTGAAAAGAGGTCTCCCGGTGACCGTACTCAGCACACCTTCCTCGCTGACTGAGCGTGTTCAGCGGCTGACCTGGAGAAAGACCGGCAAGAAGCGTGGTACACATCCATCCTACAAAGACAAACTTCTTGCATTTAGACGTTCACAAACAGAAAATAAGTGAAGGATAAGAAATATCTTTTCTTTGGGACAGAAATTGAAGGTACACTGATGCTTTTCTTAAAGTACTTTCATCGTCATTTTATTAGTTTCACTTCCCGATTTGAGAAGACATATGTGTTAAGTGCAAATTTTATCGAAGGAAAGGATGAACAGTTTCTACGTCGATATGACTTTAAGTGCATGGGCCCTTAGTACACCGCAAGTACAAGAGGTTTTTCCCATGGAGCATACTTGTCATCCTTGCTCACTGAAGGGTCGATATGTTGCGACCCCTTACTTGGAAGTCTTGATTTTATTTTTTATAGTTTCACCTTTTTTACTCGAAAGTTCTGGTTGTTCTTTGTTTACCTGTTCATGTTCAATGCATACTCAGAAGGGGATGTTATCAGATGATTGTTATACAACTGTGAGAAGATTGGATCAAAAACACAGGAAAATAGGTGGATTAAAGGAAAATGAGTAATTACATAAAGGTAGCATCATATAATGTAAATGGGTTACTTAATCCTGTAAAAAAAGAAGCAAGATTCTAACTAAACTTAAAAAAGAGAAAATTGAGATAGCATTGCTTCAAGAGACTCATCTCAGTGTAATAGAGCATAACAAATTAAATCGGATGGGGTTTAAATACGTTTTTTCTGCGTCATTTGGATCTGGATGTAGGAGAGGGGTTGCAGTTTTAATCTCTAATAAAGTGACTTATGAGCATCTTGCAGAAATAAAAGACAGAGAGGGTAGATACATAATGATACGAGGCAGAGTTGAGGGCACCTTAGTCACTATTCTTAATGTCTATGCTCCTCCAGGTAGTAAATGTTCCTTTTTTTAAGACTTTGATTAACCTAATAGCATCCGAATCACAAGGCATCTTTCTTTGCGGTGGGGATTTAAATGTTTTATTAGACCCTAAATGAGATTCTTCGAACACTTCCACCCATTTGGCGAGTCCATTAAGAAAACATATAAATACAATGATAAAAGAAATAGGTCTGATTTATGTATGGAGAGACTTTCATCCAGGACATAGAGACTATACTTATTATTCACATCGACATACATCATATTCAAGAATTGATTACTTTCTAGCGTTTGGACAAGACAAATTTAGAATTAAAAATTGCAATATAGGATTAATTGATATATCTGATCATGCATTAATATCACTTTATCTAAATTTAGAGATTAAACCAAAAAACACTTCCTGGAGATTAAACTCTGGCATCCTGAATAATAGAGCGATTAGGGAACAACTTGTAGCAGAAATAGAACAATATGTGGAGCAGAATGATAATGGTTTAGTTGCTTCTATAATATGGGACGCATGTAAAGTAATTCTTAGGGGTAAAATTATAGCCATTACGTCTAAATTAAAGAAATGTAGACTTGAACAACTTAACAGACTTACAAACAGTCTAAATAAATTAGAATTGGAAAACAAGAAGGATCCTAATAAAAATTTGTCTCAAGAAATTAAGAAAGTTAGAACAGAGTTGAATTGCCTATATACACAAGAAATAGAGAAAAACGTAACGTTTTTAAAACAAAAATATTATGAGTCTGGAGGCAAAGCAATGAAGCTATTAGCTAGAAAGTTACGTAAGCAACAGGCCGATGCGACAATACAGAGGATACAAGACCCAATATCAAAACAGCTATTCCATAAGTCAGAAGATATTCAGAGAGTGTTCGAAAATTATTACAAAAAACTTTATACTCAAGCACAGACTGTAAATTCTGTTGAAATTGATTCTTTTCTCACTCCCTTAAAACTTTCTTCGTTTAGTGATAACTGGAATGCTGAATTAACTGCGGATATAACTGAGGAGGAGTTAAATAAAGCAATATCCAGGCTTAAAACAAACAAGTCACCGGGGCCAGATGGTTTTTTATCTGAGTGGTATAAGGTATTTAGACAACAACTTATCCCCATTTTATTACCAGCATTTAATCATGTTTTACATGGAAGAGACTTGCCGCCCTCGTGGAGTGAAGCCACTATCTCTGTTATTCCAAAGGAGGGGAAAAACAAACAAGATTGTTCAGCTTATAGAACAATCTCTGTCCTGAACATGGACCACAAGTTGTTTGTCTCAATCCTAGCTAAAAGACTAGAATTGATAATGCCGGAACTAATTAACTCTGACCAGACTGGTTTTATTCGGGGTAGGCAAACACAAGACAACATCAGAAGGACTCTCCAAATTATCAATCATATTCAAGATTCTAAATTACAAGCTGTTCTCCTAAGCCTTGATGCGGAGAAGGCTTTTGACTCTGTCAACTGGCTTTTTCTTAAGGGCATTCTTACCAAATTAAATTTTCATGAGAAATTTATTAAAGTAATTCAAAATATATATTCATGTCCCACCGCAAGAATTAAAATAAATGGTAATTTATCGAAGAACATTGCACTTGAGAGGGGTACTAGACAGGGGTGCCCTCTCTCTCCTCTGCTCTTCGCATTGTTTATCGAACCCCTGGGGCAATGGATCAGGCAAAATTCTAAAATAAAAGGTATTAACATCAAAAATGATGAACATAAAATAGCACTATTTGCTGATGACATATTAGTTTATCTAAAGGATCCAACTGAGTCATTGATTGAGTTAATGGAAACATTAAAAACATTTAGCTCTTTTTCAGGATTTAAATTAAATATTTTAAAAACACAGGTATTGACCTTTAATTATAACCCCCCAAACAAAATGAAAAAAAGATTACTCCTTAAAATGGGATCTAACATTTATTAAATACTTAGGAATAAATATCCCCAAGGATATGAACAATTTAGAAATGCTCAATTATGAAATTATATAAAAAAATAAAACTTGACATTGCAAGATGGAATCTTTTACCATTTTTTAGCATGAGATCTAGGTTAGATTCAGTCAAGCAAAACATACTTCCAAGACTGCTCTATCTATTTCAGTCTTTGCCTGTTCCCTTGCCCAAAAAACAGTTCTCAGAATGGGATAAACTAATCTCCAGATTCATATGGCAAGGCAAGAAACCAAGGGTAAAATTTAAAACCCTTCAACTGAGTAAAGATAAAGGAGGGGTTGCTCTCCCATATTTACAACAATATTTTTAGGCAGCACAGTTAAGAATAATAGTTTGTTGGTGCAACCCAGAATATCAAGCAAGGTGGAAGGACATAGAGATTGGTTGGTTTGACAGGATCCCTTTTCAAGCTATCATTGTGGATGATCATTCAATTAAAAATAAGAAAGAAAAATAAGAAAGAAAAAAAAGAAAAAAAAAAAAGAGGACATCTATGCACGTCGCAAGTGGAAGCAAATTCAGTACCTTTCTGACTTATTCTGGAAGCAGTGGGTGCGTGAATATTTGCCCTTGCTTCAGGAACGTCAAAAATGGTTTCAAGTAAGAAAAAACCTTTCGGTTGGAGATGTAGTTCTAATAATTGATGAGTCTTCTCCAAGAAATTCATGGGTCTTCGGACAAATCATGAAAGTGTTTCCTGATAAAAAAAAGGACTTGTGAGACGTGTGTTGGTTAAAACTAAGACCAATACTCTGGAAAGACCCATTGACAAGTTGTGCCTCATATGTGAAATGGACTGTTAATTGTGTCATAATTATCTATGACTGTTTCTTTGGTATGCAAATATATGGACACTTTAAAGTGTCCTTTCAAGTTTACAGTGACAATTAATGTGAATGGTAAAATTGCATGGCTCTGTTGTTGTAAAAAGTAATTGTCAGTCTCCTTGCCTGTCAATTAGGGGCTGGAAATGTAAGAGCCATATTTCATAATTCATTATTTAAACATTCATTTATGATTATCATAATTTGTGTTGTATTATTCTGTATATTTTCAGTTCATATTAATTTTTTCTGCGCATGTCTAGTGATGTCATTCCGTAATTGTGTAGTTGTATGATTATTGACACACGGGAGAAGTTATTAAGATGCGCAAGTTTTGGAGAACACAAGCTTTTGACCGTATTTTAAAACAGTCATAACTGGAATCACAGTTCATCAAGATACAGCAAATAAGTTGTTGTAACCCTAGTGGATTTATGCAGGAAGACTGTAAGAAGTGTTGAACGTTTGATGTTGAAAATAAACAAAGAAACAAAAGGAATTCAGGGACTTCCGAGTCTTGAGTACACGAGTTCAATAAGAAAGATACGCGTCAGAACTTGTGGACTAACTGTAAGAAAATTGCAGGTCCCACACATATATAGCTTATAATCTGCATGTTTGTACTGAATAACACTTTATAATAAGAATACAAGAACAAAGCACTTTTAAATATTTTCAAAACTATTATAGTTCATTAGTAGTTTATACATTAATAGACTATATCATGGGCGTCAGAAGCAAAATAAATGTGGGCGGGTCCTCCCCCCCAAAAATTACTGGAGTATATGCCATTTTCTGTAGTATGGTGCCTTTTATTATGTATATTGCCTCTATCCAGTAACGTGAGAACACTACAAAAGACAGCTGTTAGAACGCGTTTTCAGTGGCCCGAGGTCGCGTCCGTTTTTGTCAGACCACTAGTAAAAGTGTGAATTGATCTCATCAGTGTGTAAAACTGTGTTGTATTGTGTGTGTTTTTGAGGGTTTGTGTGTCATGTCTGAGAGCAAAGTTGTTTGTTTTTTTCAGCAAGATTGAGTTGTTTACAATGGAGAGCTTTATTTTGACCTGAATATAGTAAGTTCAGGGAATTGAGTTAGAAGTCACGGATCTGTGTTTAGAGTTTTGCAAAAAAGAGGCATCATTTCAAGAAATGTTTAAGCAATTGAGAAAAACTGTAAATAAGTTGGAGAGTAAGAGTGATTCTTAGCTTTAACAAACTTGATAACTTGCTTTTATACTAAAGTTTGAAAATAGGAGTACATTTCATGAATTTTCAGCACTTAAGACTAAAATGTCACTTTGAGAAGCTTGATAAATATGGGCCCAGAACTGGCCCAATCTGGGCAACACTGACCCAACACCTTGTTCTGGACCACATATCATGTGGTATAATGGCATTTGGGAAGTCTGGTCCTGTATGCCAGAATTGGGCCTCAAGTAAGCCTTAGCATTACCACATGTAAGCCAACCAAATAAACCAAATAAATAAATAAACCTAATGTGGGCCACAGTTGATTCTTATTCTAACCCTGGCCTTCCCCACATTCCTCAGGTGGTCCACATGCTGCATGGAATGGTGGCATTTTGGCAGTGCTCCACAAACAGGCCACTGCACAGCCACATTTTAGCTAATAATAAACCAAATAAACCATATATATACATTATCTGGGCCACAGTAAGCCTTAAGTGAGTTATGCATCAACAATACTCAACATATTGTGAAGGGAAATTTAAAATAGTCCTCCCTAAATGTTCAAAAAAAGTTCTTTACAAATTTGAACCTAAATGCTTCTCACTCAGACTCTACCTACACAGTAAGTCTGTGAGAGCTATCATTATACAGTACAAAAAAAAAAAAAAGAATTGAGTAAGGAGTCATTGGCTCCTGTAAGAATAAATGTGTTTTATTTTTATTTTATTATTATTACTATTTTTACATTTAAACATTTCAGTCATTCTGAAGTAAATCTATTGTTATGTAACAATAGTAGTTTATACCTTTACACGTTTTCCAGTTTGACACAGAACGAGCGATTACATGAGACATTTCAGTAAGTTCTTATAAAATAGCCTAACTTTTGATGTTAATTCATGTTCATTTCATACTATAGTAGTAAAAACAAACATATAATAGGTTCACTGCGGTCTTAAAGCGATCGCGTCTGTCATGGTAAAGAGCGTCATGTTTATTAGGATTAAAAAAAAGCATTTTATAACGTTTTGTTGTTATTGTAAAAGTACACAAAATAAAGCAGACATTTATATTTCTTTCCTGTGTTATCAAAATGCAAGAGATGGCGCCGGCACCGCCGACCCGAGAAGTGCAGTGTTGAGCTTTCTATGAAATGTATATTTGCAAGAAACATAGCCTATGCAACAGCATGAAGAAACGTTATTGTGACTAATTTGCAGAACGGTACATGAGATGAACTCTTATTCTGTGTGATGAGACAGTAAAGCCAGGCAGAGATGAAAAGTGGAGTCAAAAAATCCAGCTTAATTTTCGTTTGTCCAACAATAACAATAATAGGCCTAAGAAGAAGAAGAAGAAGAGGAAGAATAGGCCATAATAATAATAATAATACACCATTTTGAATCCTAATAAACATGAATTTTCATTACATGAAAATACATTTAAAATGTATTTCTATAATCCCTCCTGCGGATCCTCTTTTTATGAGAAAATATGTAATTTTAACAAGATAATTATGTTGTTTTAACGACATAACATCTTGTTATAACGAGAAAAGATGTCGTTAAAACAACATAAAATCTCGTTATTATGACATAATTGAGTGGAAAAAAGCAAGGCAGCAATGCACCACTGTAGCATATAGACTAAGATCTTGATAACAAGAAGCCATAGTATCAATTATTAATGAGAAATGTTAACGATATTGCCAGTATCCACACAACTGACACGCCTCTGTCATTTTCAATCTCTCTCAATCTGCGTCTAAGCATGTGTGCCGTCAACGTGGCTGTTTGGCAGAGATGAGGACTGTTTGAAAGTCTTTTTTTTTTTTCCACAAAAACTTGATGCGCATTGTGTCAGTTTAATATGTGAACATACAAAAAATGTGGTTGCAGAACAATCAGGAAAAAGACGTTACTTGAACATTTTTAAGTGTAAATAATATATAGTCGCTGGTGTCAACTCTGATTAGCCTTTGTTGATTGTGCCATATTTTTTTGCCAAAGGTGGCCCACATCCGGATGCTATCTGGGAATGTTTTTGTCTCTTGTTCTGGCATTGCATTGAAAGCAGATTAAACATTTGTTGATGAAATTCAGTGGTCATTTATTGTGGTAGCCTTTTGTTAATTATTTTATGGAAAACCAGTTACCTCAGTATCTCCAGCTGACAGTTTGGACTCTTCAGTCCTTCAGAAAGAAGCTTCACTCCAGAATCCTGCAGGTCATTTTTACTCAGATCCAGTTCTCTCAGGACAGAGTTTGAGGATTTCAAAACTGATGACAAATTCTCACAGGACTGAGCAGTGATTTCACACCCACACAACCTATGAAGAGAACAAAACAAACAGCCATATTAATGTGAATTTTTCATATAGGTTATATAGTTTATAATCTGCATGTTTGTACTGAATAACACTTTATAATAA
>VONZ01002727.1:0-39719 GCA_012976165.1 Labeo catla | reverse complement strand
GAACAGCTGTACCTTGGCTTGACTCATGGGGAATAACAGCTGTATCTTGGCTTGGCTCGTGGAACACAGCTGTGACTTGGCTTGGTTCATGGGGAACAGCTGTGGCCTTGCTTGACTCACGGAAAACAGCAGCTTTGGCTTGACTTGACTCTGTTGCTTGACTTGACTTGACTCTGTTGCTTGCTTGACTTGACTCTGTTGCTTGGCCGGACTCTGAAGCTTGGCCGGACTCTGGAACTGGACTTGACTTGGAAGCCTGATAGAACTTGGAAACTCGACTTGACCCTGGAACTTGACTGAACTTGGAAGCCTGACTGGACTTGGAAACTTGACTTGACCCTGAAACTCGACTGGACTTGGAAGCTTTTGACCTTGGAGCAGCAACTGTAGCTTGACTGGTAGCTTGACTTGGTTCTGCAGCTTGACTTGGTACAGGAACAGTAGCTGTAATCTTACTTGGCTCGGGGGTGGCAGCTGTGACCTTACTTGACTCAGGAAACACAGCCGAGACTTGACTTGATACAGCTGCAACTTGACCTGGATCAGGGGTAGCTGCCATTTTAGCTGCCCATACAGCCATTAGGGGTGAGTCCAGTACATGGGCCATCATGAGGCGTGGCTTGGAAACAGCAATTATTTTGTGGAGTGGCTCTGAGATGGCGGCCATCTTGCGAACAGGTTCTGGAATGGCAGCCATCTTGTGAACAGGTTTGGGGACGGCGGCCATCTTGTGGACTGGCTCTGGAATGGCAGCCATCTTGTGAACAGGTTTGGGGTTGGCGGCCATCTTGTGGACAGGTTTGGGGATGGCGGCCACGACGGGTGCAGACTCTGGACGGGCGGCAGGCGTGGCGTGAGCAGGCCCTGGAGCGGCAGGCTTGGCGTGAGCAGGCTTTGGCTTGGTGGATGTGGCTTGAACAGGCTGTGGTGTGGTGGTTACTGTGGGATTGCGGGGTCCCTCGTCCGCAACCCCAACAGTGTATGGTGATCCGCTTAAGAGCAGGGCATGATCGATATATTTCTCCAGTGACCAACAAATTTTCCCCCCTGGCAGAATTGAACTAATGGGCTCGTTTAACCCAAAACGAAAAAAGTCCTTTAGTGCCACATCATTAAAATCCACTAGATGACACAGTCCACAAAAATCCTCAACATACTCCTCTATGGTCCTGTCGCCTTGACGAAGGCAGATGAGACGAGATACTGCTGGGTTCATGATTTTTTGTGTTGTGTATGCTGTAACTTCCGCTGGATTCAGGGGGGGCGAAGTATTCTGTAACGTGGACGCTGAGGCAGAAGTTGAAACCATATGCGGAAGTTTATTAACAGCAGCAGAATATAATGAAACAGGCAGAGGGTCAGTAAACTGGAAAGGCAGTCCAATAGGCAACACAACACAAACGTAAACCGAGCAGCAGAGAGGTTAATCTAGGCAGTAGGTCAGTTACCGGGGAATCAGTCCAATATAACAAACGTAGCAGCAGGGGTAGTCCAGAGAGCGATAGTCAGAGGCAGAATTAGGTCAAACCTTGAAAGCAGTCCACACAGGCAAACAATCCAAACAGGGGTGATCCGTAAACTCAGAAATCCATAAACAAAGCAAAACAGCAACAGGTAATCCAACAGAGTAATGTACAACGCTCGGTAAGGCAGGTTAACTGGCAATACTTCGCCAAGGTGTGAGCACATGGTGAGTCCTTAAATACTGCCAAACAGGAAGTAGCAGTAGAAGCAGCAGAGGGAGCATGCAGGCAGTCCTGGGCTGAGGGCTCCCTCTGCTGGCTTGGCGTTACATAATCACACTTTTGGGATCATCTGTAAGAAAACAATAAATCAAAGAGGGTAAAGTTAGAGAACCGAACAGTGCTGTTTACAGTTCAAATCAGACACAATCAGCACATCTGTTATATATCAGTGAATTTGATTCTGTTAAAAAGAATTATTTGCCCAGGATAATTTGTCCATGCAGACCTTAGTGTGAAGTCAGTTTTCTCAACGTCTTACCTCATCTCTGCACAGCAGTCCTTCATTGTTTTTATTCTTCCTTATTGCTGTGAAATAAATAAATAAATACATACATACATACATACATACATACATACATAATCACATGCATATGTTGTGGCAAAATAAAACTGTCTCTCACCAAAGTAAGGGACAAACCCAGTCAAAGGTCTTTTATAATTTATTCTTTGCAAAAAAGGTCAGACAGTCATACAGAAACACAGGTTGCTGCAGAATGTGACCCAGATGGGAGGGCTCACTCCAATTTATATCTCTTCCCTAGCCTTCAAAGTTACATCTCCTAACTGGTAACTTTCCACACGTAGTAAGTCAGATAAATACATTCTGCTACGTAATACTCCCAAGAATCAAATCTTTATATTTAGGGCCCTGATACCCTTCTCTCATGTCATTCTTATAGCAGGTTTAAATAAAGCAGAATCTTACACAATATTCCATAAGCACATAGATGAGTAAAATAATTTTTTCTTTCACACATACAATTAAATGATGAAGGTTGTTATCAGGAAATATCTGACATTGGAATGTTGCAACTGACCAATCAAAAATCAACTATTCCAGAGAGCCAAATAATAATTTTGCATTAAGCACATAATGTTTTCCTTTTACTATGTAATACTCACCATTTATGGAGCTCCTGTGGTAAATCAAAGCAGCTACAACAGTCACTAGCAGCAGTACAGCAACACATATTCCTGCTACAGCAGCTGAAGACAAATCTGGATTGATAAAAAGAGAGTCATTAGTGCGAGAGAATCTGACAGTGTGTTTATATACCATATTCATTGTATATAGTCCCTCTGTGGACACTTCTGCATGTTCAAAAGGTTTATGCCTATGTTATAGGAAAACAGGGATTATTCCATATTTGAGTAGTTTTTGAATGGTCTGGGAATAGTCTGAGGTTGGCCTCCAGAAATATCAACAGACGCCTTTTCATGGTCTCATGATCTAATGATACAATAGTCAAATGTTAAATGTCATCATGTACTTTAAATTTATTTATACAGCTGCCATGTTTCTGTTTGCCTTTCCACCATGTATACATGGTTTGTTGAATTATACACTTGGAGGGAGCTTGTTATCGGCTTCCCAAGACTAGAGCATTAAACTGGGTAAATAATTATTTCTGATGTTTTTATTATAATCAGCAGGTGTTTAGGATGAAGTTTGACAAATTTTAATAGCTTTTTGAAATGTAATATTTTATGTTTAAATGAAATTCAAATGTTTGAACAACAGCAAAATCATTTAATGTGAGGTATAATGTCAAGCTCTCCTCAAGAACAATGCATTTATATAGTAAATATGTTGTACAAAATTATATGCAATCTAATAAAAGATAAAAAAGGAAGGCTGAAAACATACCCAAGTCAAACTCCCTCTTCTCCATACGCGGTTCTTCATCAGTTTTGACTTGATCAGACAGATCAGCTGGAGTAAAAATAAAGATATAAAAAAATAAAGGAATATAAAACAACACATTGACGTTGAATTGATGTTAAAAAAAAAAAAATAGTTCAGTTCATTAGCTACAGGAAAACCTTTTAGAAAACACTTTTCAGTGTCACATTAATAATCCCTGTGTGAGTGAAAAAAAAAAAAAATGAATTGAAAAAATAAAAATAAAATAATGTATGCAAAATCATGATTTTAATTTCATGGTTCTAATATTTAATATCTAACATTTATTTTGTCAATAAATAAATAAATAAATAAATAAATATGTTAAAAAAAAAACAAAAAAAAAAAACTTAGGGGTAAATTACATTGCGTGACTTACCAGTGACGATCATATTGAACGTTTTTATGGTATCATCATGGCTGTTGCTGATTTTTTTGGTGATTTTTGTGCTGTCACATTTGCGGTTTCTATTCAAGCTTTGCCTTTTGCCTGAACTCTTGCTTCTGATGATCTCTGCTTCATAACGTCCAGCATGTTCAGATCTGATGTCTGTGATGGTCAGAAATCCAGTCTCATAGTCCACCTTCAGTCTGTCTCTGAATCTCCCACCTTCACCATCATATAAACAGCTCGTATTGGGATGTCCACTGATCAGAGCTATGCGAGTGTTGTCAAAATACCACAGCATCTTGTCATGTTCTTTCTTTGTGATATCAGTGCGTAGAGTGACCAAATCTCCCTCCTTCACTGACACTGTCACCACATCACCAGACACACCTGGAAACACAAATAAATAATCACAAAATAATGTGTAATTAATATCTAATTCCCTCAGGCAGACGCTACAGATCCCTGAGCACTAAAACATCTAGACATAAAAACAGCTTTTTCCCAAAGGCCATCTCCAGCTTAAACAGATAAAACATGAATAATTACCTGTGCTCTACAATTCATTTCTGTATTTCTTTCTCCATTTCTAATTATTGTCTCTTTCTGTAGTATTATTATGTAAATACACATGCACGTCTCATGCACATGCACAGCTGTATATAGAGTAAATAATGCACAAATCTGTACATAAATCTTCTGTTCCATATTCATACACATTATTATTTATTTTAAGTTTTTTTTTTTTATTTAAATGTTTTCTCTGTTCTCATGTCAGATATGTATGTATGTATGTATTGTCACGGGTGAAGAATCACACGACAAGGTAGGCTCAGTGAACAACCCCGGAGGGTGGATTTTATTAACAAAAAGTACTTTGTGAAAGAGAGGTGAAAGGTGTGGCTGGTGCTCAAAGTCTTCCTCGTGCTCATGAAAGTGGGTGTCCAGGGCGTGCTTCCGTGTGGGGCTGCCGGTCACTCGCAGCTTTCTGAGGGGAGAGAGAATAAACGTTAGTTTGTCGGGCATCCAGCTTGAGACGTTTGTCTATCTGACTCCGTGTGAGAGCGGCTTATAAAGCCGTGCCGTTGATTAGGAAGCAGCGGTGATCGATCAGCGATGATGAGGACGTGCAGGTGTGGATCGTCTGTAACCAGGGCGACGCTGATGAGTCACCCGTCACAGTATGTATATATGTATGCATGTATGTACCAGGAGCACCTTAAAAAAAACACTACAAATTCCTTATGTGTTTGTGCACACTTGGCAATTAAAGCTAATTCTGATTCGGATTCAGTGTGACGATGGAAACACTGTTACTGAAATGCACCGAATGTAACAAATGCCTCTCCTCTGGTATACGTGCTGTGAACGAAGTGGAATCTGAAAAAACAAAAAACAAACAAAAAAAAAAAACACATGAGACAGATAACATTAATAAAGCTTAACTTTTGTATTGATGAATTGGCCAAAGAAATGTGCTGCACATACATCGTCAATATAATGTCTAAAACATCTGACATCAGTGTGTTTAATGGCATTTTTGTTAGGAAATTATAATCACTTCATCTAGCAGAAGTACAGTGTTTCCTTGTTACCGCTGTAAAAATGCATTGCTGTGCTTATAAACTACTTTAATATGCATTATACAGAGACAAGATAAGAAGAAAATGCCATCTATTTTTTTACTGAAGGTAGTCAGTTCTTCTCAGAGTAACATTCATTTAAATCCCCACCCCTGAATGTATTGTGATTTGTTTAACATCTCAACCGACTTAATTTGTCACATATTTTCATCTGTTTTTAACCCGGTTCAGGGTGCATCATTACATGCATTACATCCCTACATGCAGATGTGATCAGAGTTGGAACTGGGCTAAGCAGAAATCTAGATCTCCAGGAAAAGGAATAAGCACCCCAATCTAATGATTGATATGGTGTTAATGTAAAATAAGATCATTATTACTTTGAAAAATTTGAGTTACTCACCAAAGACAGTAATACAGAATAACTTCAAAGACACATTTCCACTCCTGGTGATCTTTAGTTTATATTGTCCAGTGTCTTCAGTTCTGGTGTTTGTGATGATCAGAGATCCAGTCAGATGATCCAGATTCAGTCTGTTTCTGAATTTCCCACCAGGACCGTCTGCTGTAGTGGTCTCTCTGGTCCCTCCTTTGGTTTTAGCTATCTCAGCATCTTTGTCTCCAAACATCCATAGAATCTCATCATCTGTCTGTAGTTCAGCATCAGTGTTCAGTGTGACAGTTTCTCCATCCATCACTGACACTGACTTCAATCCCTCTGTCACAGGAGAAGAGAAACAGGAAAAAACTGAGCAGAATTCAGAACTTGAAAACAAACCATAAAAAAGCAACAAAAGCAATGAAATTGAAGCTATAAATCTTTTATACAAGTCAAATAGCTCAATTTTGACGTATACCATGATCCATGTGTTGGAATACTCATAATCTTTAATTCATGATTCATGATCTGTCACTGTGATATACATGGCATTAAATCACTAATATGATATTGTTTTGTGTGTTTATGCCAGGAATCAGGTTATAAACACTTCACTTATGATCTGATAAATATTGCATTTTATTTGTTACTGAATTTACATTTTGTGATAATTTTCTCTTCTTGTTCTATGTTTGTGCCAGTTTACATGTTTTATGATCAACTGTAGACTATATTTTAGGCTTTTTTTTTTTTGTATATATTTTTATGTCTGACTTTTGTCACTATTGTTATGTGTTAGGTAACTGCAAATGAAACAGAGTTACATTCACATTTACATTCTATTAGTAAAGTCAGGGGCAGAATTATATTCTTTTTCATTGAAGCATACTACTATGTAGTAGGCAAAAAGTATGTAGGTGAAAGAGTAAGCAAAAGTACCCTAAATCAATATTACACTGAAAATAAATCTAAAATAAAATCAATATTACACTAAAAGTTTTGAGTCGCAAAAAACTCACCGAAAACAGTAACACGGAACCTCTTGGATGATTTTTTTCTTTTGTGGATGAACTGTAGTTTATAATAGCCAGCATCTGTGGTTTTGGTGTTTGTGATGGTCAGAGATCCAGTTTTCTCATCCAACATCAATCTATCTCTGAATCTTTCATCAGGTCCATCATATGTAGAGATAGCTCCACCTCTGATTTTAGCTATAGGAGACTTTTTATCTCCAAATGTCCACAGGATCTGATCATTTGTCTGAAGTTCAGCATCAGTTGCTAGAGTGACAGTAACTCCTTCAGTCACTGATAATGGTTTCACTGCATCTGTATCAGTAGCACACAGAAACAGAGAAAAACAGAAATTAGAACAAGAAAACCAACAATAAAAGAAATTCACAAAATCAGATAATTTGCTCCAAATCCATCACTTATTGAGTGACTGATTATTAAAGCCCTCCATACACTGAATCACATTCATTTGCTACACGTTCTCACTCCCAAGTCGACACATATTGACGATTGGTCAGGACCCCTTGGCGTCGCTTTTTGACGCCCAGGGTACCCTTTTAGCGTCACTTTTCGACGCGCAGGGTCCTCCATTGTTTTCAGTTGTTTGTCTTAATTTAATGGTTTGCATGCATTTGTAAAAATAGAAATTATTTTATATAAATATATACATACATTGGAGCACCTAACCCCACCCCTACCCTAAACCTACCCACTTCTGAACAATATGAAACAGGCAACAGGCAAATATAAGTAAAGTCACAGGTATTTATTGCAAAACTGACAATAAACAAGCAGTATAAAAGCATTACAAACAAGTCCTGGTGCATTCCGAGTCTTCTGAAGCCTTACGATATCTTTATGCGAATAACAGAAGGTTTTAATCGCTGAAAATGATCCCACTCCGTTAACGCGCTCACATCTCATTCAAGAAGATACACCCGATTAGCATGAGGCAATGGGTCACGAGACACATACGAGCCAATGGCATTTCACAACAGCATGACACAATTGGTCACGAGACACCCAAGAGCCAATAGCATTTCACAACCAAGGCTCGCTTCTTCTGGCAGCATTTTTTGAATTCGCACAGACAGACTGCAATGCAGCACACAGAACGGCGGACAGAGACGGCGATCGCGTCTATTCTTCTCACAAATCAATCGTTTTGCTTCGGAACCCTTGGAATATTAATACTTTTTGAATAAATTATGAATATAGTTGTAATTGCCTGTTTCATCTTGTGTTTTGTTGACAAATGGTTAGGTTTAGGGGCAGAGGTTGGGTTCAGTGTGTAAATAGTGTAATATAAATTAAACTGTTTTGACAGTTCGCATTGGAAAAAAATACACCCCAACATATATGCAATAACAGCAATATTATTACCCAATATATAATTTAATCATGACGATACAATTCTCCGTGCCTTTCGCGTCAGCACATTGACGCCAAGGGTGTCTTACGTGAAGTACTGGAGGACCCTGCACGTAGAAAAATGACGCTAAAGGGGTACCCTGGGCGTCCAGAAGTGACGCCAAAGGGGCCCTGCCCGATCGTCAATATGTGACGACTTGGGAGTGAGATTTCACAGTAAAAGAGAATATACAGTAAATAACACATTATCTGACACTTCATGGAACCTAACCAGTAGCAAAACTTGGCTGCTAAGTTAAGACTGTTCCTTGAGAAGAACTACTCTGACCAACTAGCAATTATTTAGGGATAATCAGTCAGATTCCAGTTACACAGAGATACTTTATGTAACGGACATAGAAATAACAGATGACTAAGGTAAGACTGACTAATCTAAGAATGCAAGTGGCCACTGAATTGTCCAGAAAAAAAGCTTATTGTCTTCCCTTTTCTTGTATTAGCTGTTATATGATTGACTATACCTTTTAGTTTAAAGATCTTGTGGCGATAGTAAATCACACCAGCAACTGCAGTTACAGACACCAGAACAAGAACTGTAATAACTATCCATGCTGTTTTACGTGAAAGCATACCTGGTACAGTAAAGACAAAGAGAGGCAGTCATTAGCGTGAGTACTTTGTTATCATCAGACTATAACACACGAAAAATTGCTTTTGTTTAAAGCATAGTAAATATAAATCTGATTCTATTTAATGTGTATCCTAAATGAGCCTCTAATGTAATTTCAGATATTACGATTACTGTGTTCATCTTCTGCATTGCAGTGTTTGATGGGAACATTTCAGTTATATAACCAGTAAATACAGATAAAAGATTTTAAACCTGATGCATGCCAGTGGTCTTTTACTACAGATGTCATGGGCTCTCACTGACATGTTCATAGATAACTGACATAAATGATCGGTGCATTAGTGTCTTCCAGAAAAAAAAGAAAATCTGTTTTACTAACTGAGGAAATGAGGGGCTAACTAAAAAATAATAACTAATATTAAAAAGAAAACAAATACAAATACAAACAATATTGGTCAGAACATTGGTGAAATCAACTTTGTCAATAGTATCATTCATTTAAATAAAATATACATTTTAATAAAATAGTGATTGTCTTAAGTATGACATGTTGATATTAATATAACAATATGTTAATGACAGTAATAGTATTTTCTTTACAAATATCTCAGGAATTTCCATCACAAATTTTTTGATAAACTAACAAACAGGTAAAGAAACTTTTTAACGCTTAACCATTTAAAATAATTTTGATCTACTCACCACTGACAGTAACAATGAATCTGTGGTGTACAGCATGTCTGTTGCTGTTAATCTTCAGTTCATATAGTCCAGAGTTTGAGATGTTGCATTTTGTTATAGTCAGAGATCCAGTTTGATTATCAAGCTGCAGTCTGTCTCTGAATCTTTCATCATCACCATCATATATATAGAACAGTTGGGCTGCTTTATAGATTTCAGCTATGACAGTGTCCCCAAACATCCAAGTTATGAAATCATAGATCTGTATTTCAGTAAAACCAGTCTGCAGAGTGACAGATTCTCCCTCCTTCACTATCGCTGGCTTCATTTCACCTGTGATAAACACATGAAGAACAGCTGCTCAGACCTCAATGAAATGCATACAGATAGACTAAATATTTTTAAAAAACTCTCACTCAAGAAAAGAAGGACAAATTTGACAATAAGATCAAGTGAATGTGTGGGGCTTATGTATAAATGTTGTGTTCACGTAAGATGGGCACTGAACTCAATTTGACACAAAACTTAATTACGACTGCTTAAAAATAAACTTGGTGTAAATATACATGAAGATTCCTGAATATACATACACACTCTTTTATGTGCATGAATGTGTGACCTCAGTGAGCAAAAAAGAGAATGATTCAGAATGATTCAAAACTAAATAATTGAAAATACAAAAAATAATCAGATTTAAAATAAAATCTAATTTCCATGTATGAAGGTAAGAATTCAAAACAGAAAACCATACTTAGTGATTTTATATTAACATAATGTTAGTAAGAATGTAAGATTAGTAACATATTTTCCCATTGCATTTACAATATTTGACAGCATCAAAGAACATTTAGTAGAACACAGATCAATCTGTACCTTTGTTCTTGTTTGAGAATCTGTTTTACTCAGATATACGTTACAATAAGGAAAAAAAATATTATGGCAACATCCTGACTTTATTATTACTGTCACTTTCAAAAACATGAAAAACACAAGCTACTCACCACTGACAGTTACATTGAATGTTTTGTGTATGGTGTGTTTGCTGCTGCTGGTACTGATGTCAGCTTCATAAAGTCCAGAGTGTTTGATTCCAATGTTCCTGATAGTCAGAGACCCAGTCAAATAGTCCAGCTGTAGTTTGTCTCTGAATCTCCCATCAGTAGCATCATATGTGGAAATTTTTCTAACCTTTCTATTGATTTCAGCTACAGGAGAGTTTTGATGCTCAAACCTCCACTGTATCTCATCATCTCTCTGTATTTCAGTGAGATCAGTGTGTAAAGTGACTGAATCTCCCACCAGCACTGACACTGACTTCACTTCATCTACAGGCACAACTGGAAAAGAAACAAGAACAGTTACTGCAACACCTGTGTAAAGAAACGTTTTTTTACAACTAAATAATTGTTACAGTTCTACTGCTATTTATGCCATTTCTAGGTATGTGAATACTTGAGCAGAAACTAATAACAATGTAAAAAAAAATACATAAATAAAAAATACTTACCACTGACGTGGAACATCTTGTTTAAAGTGTGTTTGCTGTTGGCTACTTCATAAAGTCCAGAGTGTTCAGTTCTGATGTTTCTAATGGTGAGACCTCCAGTTTGATTGTCCAGCTTCATCCTTCCTCTGAATCTCCCATCAAGAACATCATCATATGTAATGGTCTTATTGGCTGCTCTATTGATTTGAGCTATGAGGGTACCTTGAGTGCCAAACCTCCACTGTATCACATCATCTTCCTGTATTTCAGGAAGACCAGTGTGTAGAGTGACAGAATCTCCCTCCATTACTGACACTGACTCACCAAACACACCTGCAAATAAAAAAAAGAACTGTTGAATGGAAATCAATCAATCAATAAATAAATAAATAAATACATACAATTATAAACTGTCAATATACAAATCAGATGTTTTTTTTTTTTTGTGTGTGTGTGTGTGTGTGTGTGTGTTTGTTTGTTTGTTTGGGTCTTGCCTAAAAAGCTAACTATATATTTATGTCTGTCTGTCTGTAACTAATGTATTATGATTTATGGTAACAAAAACAAAACTTATACAAAAATAAACCCTAGAACTGGTAGGATCGAAAGAAAGGGGTTGCACTTCAGTTTAACCACTTAGAAATTAGTTTAGCCACCCTTTTATTATTTTTGTTACAATATTAATAATTTACAATATAAAAAACACATTTTAAACTAAAACTTTATATATGGTTTAGAATCTGATATGGGGGTGAGTATAGTGGCCGAACCCTGGCCTGTAGTTCATTAAAAAAGTAGCCCGTTACGAAAAAGAAATTTATTCAAGTGTGCTATTAGCATACTTTTTTAAACTAAAAATAGGAAAGTATACTTTCAGTCTACTTCTCAAATACTTCTCAGAAATGTGCTTGACGTACTTCTCAGAGATATACTTAAAATTACATTTAAGTATACTTAGTATAACTTATAATTAGAAAAAGTCTAAATATATTTAAGCTATACTTGTGCTCAGAGAATCCAGTGATATACGGTAGGGGGTGCACTATTACACATCTTCTGTATGACATTTCCAAAACACAAGCAAAGAAGAAACCGAAACAACAGATGCTTCCACATGTAATCTAACAAGATTATCAGACATAAAAAAAATCATCAGAACTGTGTAACGTTGTGGAATAAAATGTTGACCCATGAACAGGTCAAGCTGTCAAGCTTTGGGGTGTTGATCGACTCCATCTTTGTTTTGATTAGCATTCTGAATCTAGTTCAAGTCTTTTTATTATTATTATTATTATTATTATTTTCAGCATTTTGTTCAAAATGTTATTTATTTTTATATTTATGCAACTAACCCACATTCAAGTGTTTATAAAACAAAATGCATGAAGCTAGAATAAATTATTTTTGTTTACAAGCAGATACCCTGTTTGTTCTTTTGATGTTTGGTATGTTCAGATATTCATATAACAAAAATAATACCCAAATAGGGACATAATATTTAAAAGGTTTGATGTAAAGTTCACTTAAAGAAAACTTACAAGTATACTTGCAGTATGAAACTACTAGGCCTGTCGCGATAGTCGATAAATCGATTAATCGCACGATAAAAAAAAATGACCTCGATAATTTTTCCGGCCGCGATAATTTCATTTGCATACTTGTTTGTTATCCGCAACTGAATGACAACTCTCGTTTCCTTAGCGTAGGAGAAGCGAACCCTCTTGTCAGTTACATTGTCTTTTGTGTGGGGAGGCGGCGCTTGTCAGTCACATGGACTTTGTGTGGGAAGGCGGGAGTGCTTGAGGCGACTGCAGAGAAGAGCAAAAAGACAGCTGCCGTGTGGGAGCACTTCGGATTCAAACCGAATGACCGTGGTGAACCACTTAACCTGAGCGAGCCGGTATGTCGCATTTGTTGTAAAACAGTATCGACTAAAACCGGTAACACAACAAACATGCACATGCACCTAAAACACAATCATCCGTTGCAGTTTTCCCAGATGGGGAAAAAAAAAAAAGCTACAACAGTGCACCATAACTGGGCTTTTTGTTTGTTTGTTTACAAAGGTCCTAACAGGCAGTTTTGCCTGTTATGGAATGCATGTTGAGCCTATTGTTTAATATTTTTTGAAGTGCAATTTTGTTTACATCCATTTTATTTATTGTTTTTGGTATTTATTCAAGTGCATTTTTTTGTTAACAGAGACTGAAGCTGTGTCTCATTTCGAAGGATGCGCCCTCCGGAGGCTGCATTCGAAGGCTACATACGTCACAGAGGCTGTCTCATTTCAGAAAAGCAAGTAGGACACTCCAAATGCGACCTTCGAATGCGTCCTTCTTTCACAGGAATTCGGAGGATGCATGCGGTGTATCCTTCGCTGCTACAGATAACCCAACATTCTTTGCGTCGCTGTAACCAACGGTCGTTTATTTGAAAATAAATTGCGATGCCGGCAGATGTAAACACAAGCGACGATGAGTTGTTTAAATATAAAAAGTAAAACTAATACATTTTTGTTCTCCTTTTTTGTTCTCCTTTTTTCTGTAACAGATGTCAGTTGTACTTGCGCTGCAGTTCCTCGAATATGCAATAAAATAAAACAAGTAAAAACACTTTCTTTTCAAATTACTTTCCAAGTTTAGAAATATTTTTTCTTTATTTATTTAGTGTTAGAGCACAACTAGGTGGCCGCGGCGTGACACATTTGTGGAGTCCAGTGTAGACTGTTAGTGTGTTGTCATAGCAACATGATACTTTCTTTTTCCTTTTCCGTCCGTCCTACGGAGGCCATCTCGTTTAATTCTAGGCTTGAGGACACTCCGCATACGCATCCTAGAGAGGATGCGACCTCCAAACGATACAACCTGCGGAGGGCGCATCCTTCGAAATGAGACACAGCTTGAGAGTCCATTGCTTTTATTGTTTTTGGTTGTTTTGTTCATTGTTATTGTGGATATTTAAAATGTTTTCCATTTTCAGTGTTAAATAGTCTAAAAATAAACGTTTTTGAATTTTGAAAGGCGTATGTGCATTATTATGCCATTATCATTATTCTAGATGAAAATGGTCTCAGATTGACAATATTATCGTTTATCGCGATAATTTCTTGGACAATTTATCGTCCAGCAAAATTTGTTATCGTGACAGGCCTAGAAACTACTAAACTACTATTTTATTGAGACTTTACTTCAAAGTGTACTAAAAATGCTACAAGTATTTAATTAGTAAACTATCAGTATACTATCAGTTCACTTTTAGTATATTTGCAATACAATCTAAAAACTTAGATGTAAACTAGTTGTGTACTCAAAGTTTACTACTGTTATACTTGAATTAAAATATACTTTTATATACTAGAAAGTGGGACAATTTAGTGAAATAGCACACTTACAAGTACATGACTAGTACACTGATACTTGTATACTTACTACATAAAGTATACTTAAAAATATACTTGAACTTTTCTCAAGTATACTTAAAATAAACCTGAAGCATACTACTTTTTGGTAAGGGGCAGCATGACTACACATTAGCGTAAAGACTAGAAGGGACACAGCTCTGGTTACTGTGCATGCACACATCAATCTAACGTTATTTTTTGTCATACTCTACAATAATAACACTGTTTTTGCATTATAGTAAGGGTTAAGTTTAGGGTTGGGGTACGTGTAGATGTTAAAAAAACACAATCTAATACGTAGAACAATTAATTTCATTCAATTTTGGGTTTCTGAGATGTTCTGTTTCAGTGGGTGGAGCATGCATGAATATTCACAAGTTTCCCAGAACTTGTGGGAAACTTGCGTGTGGAACTGAGAATTTCATTTTACGCTCCTTGCATGAGCAGGTTTAACACAATATTTCAAGAAAGGTCATTTTATTTCCAGTGTTGCAAAAACATATACATAAATTGCATTTGTTCATTTCATAACCGTTTATAATGTTTATTAGTTTGCGTTTTGTTCACAAACCTTTTGATGAGTACAGGCATTCTTTGTGTAATGTTAGGGTAAAGCACAGCAAATCTGAGCTTGTGTAATATGAATTTATAAATGAAGATTATGACAAGGTTTAAGATTCCACTTTCAGAGTGAACCCAAGAATCCCAGAACACCTGGATGAAAGTGCAGACTGCAGATATAGACATGTGAACAACAACCATTTCAATTATTATTATTATTTTTTTTTTGTTATGCTCTTTAGTTTCCTTTTAAGTCAATGAATGAAATAACATTCACCACCATATCAGTGGCCTAATAAAAAAAAACTGCAACCTACACCAAGTTTATTCTGTGTCATCTGCTCTTGGATGGAACACAATGATGATGATTGATATAAAGACATCATTTATTTTGATGCAGAGCGAACACTCATTCAACATTATGTATAAGTCATAAAGTTTCATAAAAAAAACACATAAAGCTATTCTAAGATCATATGTAAGTTATGTTTATTATTTATTTAACATAAAATAAAAACATTTTTCCAAACTTGATTCTGGTACTGGATTCATGACATCACAATTCAACAGTTTTACGATTACTATGATAATTTCATTTTATTTTTTTAAGAAATGTATACATTCGATTGACAGTGATGCATTAAACTAATAAACAATAACAGTAAAGACATTTATAATGTTACAGGATTCCTGTCACACTTCATTAAACATAACCATTTTCACCTGTGATAATCAGAATTGTATATTGAGCAGCAAATCTGAAAGATAATGACACTGAAGAGGGAAAATCGAAATTGAAAAATACAGACATAGTGCAGACATACATATATTTTGACATACAATAAAATTAAATGTAATCTACTAAATTATGCTTATTCTATACCATAAAATGCTGTGATGTATTTGTCTTCTCATCTAAAGTGTACCAAATGTAGGCTACTTTTTACATTTTTGTTCACACAATTTTGTTTAATCTAAATTTTTGCTTGTGTATTTAAGGAACACTTTCATGCATGTGTGCCCTTGGATTCCTGTTTATTTTGTAAATATAAGCCAAACTGTTTGAACAATCACACTAGGATAGATTAAAAATGTTAGTTCTCACTCCACAGATACAAGTTTATTTCACCTGTTGCACTCAAAAGATTACAACTAATAACAGACCGTTTAAAAAGCGTTGCAAGCTACAACACAACAAACTGAAATCAATGTATACAACTGCTGTGCTTTATCCAAACATTACACAAAGAATGCCTGCAATCCTTCAGCCAGGGACAACTGCACACAACATGCAAACTAATAAAAACATTATAAACATTTACAAAATGATGAACAAATGTAGTTTAGGCATAATTTTGCACGACGCTGAAAATATAATTACCGTTTTTGTAAATATTTAATTAAACCTGCAGATTCAGGTAAACTAAAATCCTCAGTTCCGCAAACGCATGAATATTTATGTATGCTCCACCCACTGAAACCAAAAATCTCGGAAACCTAAAATTTCGTAACACCTGTCGGATCTGTATCCCTTGGCCACACCCGTAGCGAAACGCTACAATATCACGGTGTCAAAAAATACTTACGTTGAAGCAAAGATGTTACAACCATCTCAGTCACCCCTATAGCCTATGCTACAAAAACACTTTATTAACAAATAAACCAGGTCGATCTTAACAAAGATCAAAATCATTTCTTTAAAATGGCCTGGAAAACGCTTATGCTTTATACTAAATAAACGAATGACTCGTGACGTCACACACAAAAAAAGTGAAACCGAACTTGTTAGAGAAAAAATATAAACCTTACCATATATGAAAACGTGGAATATAAAGAACAGCAACATGCTCTGGTGTCAGTAAAATCTCAGTTTACGAAGATGATCTGTGGCTTCTGTTGTGTCCTTGGCTGTTTTCTCAATATGCTTTCTTATACAATCTTGCGTACTTGTGTTTTCGCTCTACGTCGTCGTCGTCTTCTTCTTCTTCTTCTTCGTCTTCGTCTTCTTCTTCGTCGTCGTCGTCTTCTTTGTTCAATGGCGGGTAGCACCAACGTTAAGGTGCGTTATCGCCCGCCACCTACTGTGTTGGAGTGTGGACCAGCCTATAGCCAATTCACAACAACAACAACAACAACAAAAACATTTCTACATAAATAATTAACTAAAAATTACATTCTCTTTTTCAGTCCCTACTTTTAAGATAACCAAATAAGCTCTCAACTCCATGCATAATTATTCTTTCTAGCTTAATTTCTCCCACTCCCACCTTTCTCAGTTCCTCCATGGTTTCTCTTTCATTAAAATTCTTTTGACAGACACAAATAACATGATCCACTGTCTCCTCTACTCCACACTGCTCACATAGACCTGCTGGATGTTTATTTATTAGTTTTAAAGTATTATTCAACATAGTATGCCTAACTCTTATTCTTGTTAATATATTTTTTTTCTTTGGTACTTCTTTTTGATTTCCTTACAACTCTGACATCTTGCTGTAGTTGTTTCCTGCATCCCATATTTTTTCTGCTTCTAATCTACCTGATGAGATATTCATGATTTCCTCATTTTCTAAGGCCTGTTTTGCTAGTCTATCCTGTATTCCCTGTATGTCATTACCCTGTATTCCTCTATGAGCTGGTATTGTAGAAGATTTTCATTAATCTTGAATCAATATAAAACATAGAATTATGCCTATACATAAGAGGATATTATTCTACTATTATCATCTGACTATGTGTATTAACTCTGTGCAGTGAGCTTAGAGCAAAGAGAAACAGAAAAGCTTGAAAAACACTCATGCCTGGAACGAACCTGTTCAGGAGCTAGAAATACATGACAGCTATTGATCAACCTTCAGGAATTCATATATGGTAAAAAATACCTTGTCCAAAAATACAACAGTGCATATATGGAATGTTTCAGGATGTATATATGTGTGCTTGAGACGAAACTCTGGAGTGGTGTTCGAACATTACTCAGCCTTTTGTTAACTTGTTAATAAAGGCTTCTAAACCTCTTCAGAGCAATTAATTTTGAGCAAGGAAAATTCTACAACAGTATCCACATAAATATTAATGTTCATATTCTTAAATCTGTACAGACTTTCATATATCTCATTCACTATCCTGTCTACTGTGAGATGTGAATGAATTTGAACAAAGAACAATCTTTTTGATTTGCGATTCTTCTATCCAGTGCAACAGTTTTGCAATAGCCAACATCTCTACTACAAAAACTGACAAATGATCTAATGCTCTCTTTGTGACAGAAATGTTTAAGGATGGAACACTGAAAGCAAAACCTGTTCTCCCTGTATTAGGATTTTTCGAACCATCAGTAAACACTGAAACAAATGTTTGGTTTGCAGCCTATCTTCAACAACAGCTACAATATTTCCAGAAACTTTACTTTTTCATTAACTCCAGTATATAAAAATTCACAAATACAGGGTCCAAGGTGAAGTTATTGACATTGATATCGCAGGAATGTATCTTTTCTGATTTAATGTCATTTTTCACCATGCAAAACACTTCTGTTTGGATTTTTCCTATTCCCAACATGGAAGAAGTACCTTTACAGTTGGGTGACAATCTTCTGAATGACCTTGAAGATTTACCCAGTAGTTCATCATTAACTGTTTATGTCTGATTTGTAACGGCATTTCACCCATCTCAACCTGAAGAGCAGAAACAGGAGTCTCAATGCTTGAGATTTTATCACATCAAGTTTCTTAAATAAAGTTTTTGCTGATAAGCCACAAGCTATACTTCCATAATCCAACACTGATCTAATCATATCAATATTTCTCATTGCATCTTTACTTGCTTCCATTTCTTGACCCTTTTAGACATCTCATCACATTTAAAATCTTTTTACATTTAGTTTCTATCCTATAAATATGTTCCCTCCATGTTAACTTTGCATCAAACCAAACACCTAGAAACCTAAATACTTTGTTCAAAATCTTGTCCATACATCTTTATCTGTGTGTCACTATTTTTTTTTTCTTAGTAATGTCGCGATTTAGCTCAAAGGGAAATGTATATAAATAATTACAATCAATTATGATTCATTACAATTATTTATATCAGCTGCCAGTAGTAACTGTAGCAGAATTAATTTTCAATCAACTAATCTGTTTGTCCATCGAACATTCAGTATAATTTTTATATCAACTCTAAGAAATGATATTTTCTTGGCCACATAAAATAACTTTCTTAAAGTACCGTTGCATTAGAGCACGTAGCGAATTGGAAACATAAAGGGACATTAACTTGCAAGGCAGAATCAGAATCAACACTCATATTTGTGCACAAGAGTTTTATTAACGAAGGACTAACACATAACTAATCTAAACAAACAAACAAACATAAAATCACTCATACATGGGAGAAGGGCAAGTGAGAAGCAGTTTGAGAGAGACAAGGAAATTAAGCTATGAAAAGAGTCAGTTAACCACCTGAGTGAAACCATCAGTGCTGTCTACAGCTTATACTAAACCTCTGTTTGTTTAATTAAATGTACGATACTTGCATTGCCTTGGTCGATGAACAAGTGTCTGAATGCAGTCTCGGGTGAAAGTCTTGATTGTTTGGAGCAGTGGTGGTTTTGGAATTGCGATCATGTTCTTCCAGATCTGAAGAGTGATGAACTCCAAAGATGTTCTGACTCGATGGTGACTGGGAGTTTCTTCCCATGTGAAAATTGAAGAAGAACCAAGAGCTGAGAGGCACCCAGCTGAAGTCCTGTGATCTTTGGGGAATGGAAAGACAAGGCCGCAAGGCCTGGTGCAGCTTAGAGAAGTCCTGAAGAGTTCTAGCTCATCTTCTTAGGTTTTCCAAGAACCACTGACTGACTAAGGCGAGTCATGAAGATGAATTCCAGGGTTGAGTGAAAATGTCTGGCTCTTTGTGGTCGAGAGCCACAGCTCTGTATGTTGAGGCCTGTCGAGCCTGCCGGGCACGCCCTGTGCCGGCTCAGGCTCCCCGTGGGTTCCTCCACACAGGCAGCAATCTGGAGAAGAAGTGAGTGATGAGAGAGAAGAGACAATTAATCGTTTGATGCCTCGATGATCCACGAACCAATGGTAACTTTCACCTTTGGAGGGAAAGTTTACAACTCTTTGTCTGTGAGCATGGTATTTTGCACATGTAATTTGATTTTGCGTTGATGCAAAACTACGAATGTTTCTTAAGACACTAATATGTTGCATAGGTATCAACATCTAATTTACACCATCTTTTAGATCATCAAAATACAAATTCAAAGAGACCAAACATGGCATAAGTGGGTTATACGACTAGTCATCTATTATAATGTATGCATAAAACAGTAGAAAGACAAATACAAATACAACAGACAAAATTAAAATACAATGCAGTAACACTGTACACAATGACCTGGGCTATGTGGGATAGGAAGGTCAAAGAAAGGTTTGCCTGTGATTGAAAGAGTCTATTTCTATAGGCATTGTGTCTTCCCTATAGGCAAATGTAGTGTGCTCTGTTTGCATTCCTTGAAGCAATAAAACCTATGATATCAGATAATCGTCCTGGCAACTGAGCCCTTTTGGGGTGTTAGTTGCTTTGGGGGGTTGTCTCCAGAGCTCCAGCATATAGCTGGGTTGTTGGTTTTAAAGATTATTTGTTAAATGTAACAAATAACTGTATGTCTGATTGGTCCAGATGCTACAGTAAAGATTATTGTTTTTGTTTTTTTCCATTGAAAACCTGAAACCCCATGCATATGACCATCTTCTACCACCTCAATTGCTTCTTGTATTTTTACCTGTGATATGCATTATATTCCTTCCCAATTTCCACAATGCTCCGTCATCAGGAAAACGGTGATCATCCAATATCCCCTTGAACTTGAAAAAATACATCCTTTATCATAGCTGAAAAAAGTACTGGACTAATAATACTACCCTGAGGGGTACCATTTTTCACCATATATTTTCCAGATAAAGCTGGAAAATATTTACTTGAATAAATCTATCAAATATAAAGTCTTTAACCCTTTCACACGTGAGTTTAAAATATTCTAGCTGAGCCCCCAGGGTGAGTTTTTTTAGGCGACCGTTATTTAGAACGTATAGCCTTATTGTTTCCATGGCGACGCGTCGTGTTTGTCACGTGACACAACGCAACCACAATAGCGCTATATGACACATGTATCGCTTTTATATCGTTTTTTCCCTTTTTATTATTAATATTCACAAACGTGCGCACTATATTATGAAATATCTGATATCCCGATTCTGAAATGTTTGCAAGTAAATGTATTTGGAGGTTTAAACTAGTTGTTGATCTATGCCGAGTGATGGGCGCCGCCATGTTAGTTCGCGCTGAATCCAAGCTGTGGGATTTACAAAACGCAAATTCATCCTCTCCTCTCGAAAAACATTAAAGTAAGTCTCTGGTGAGCTGGGAGAAGAGCAGAGTAAACTTTATAGTTACCTACACAATGTGTATATGATATCAATAAAACATGTTGTCAGATAACATTTGTAATGATAATTATTGCCGCTTCCATAGACATCGGCGTGTATTTTGCTAACTATAAATGCATCGTTTTACTAGGACTTATGTGTATTTAAATGTCTGGAACCTAAAATAAGCATTATATGGTTGAAAACACGGAATAGTTGCGATAATATGACAAGCGCCCAGCGCGTCTGATATGGTTTAGCGCCAGACAAAGCGCCAAAGCAGATTTGAATTCAGCAGTTGATCACGTGACGCGCTGAACGTTCGAATCACAATGGTGTGATCGTACGCTCCAGGGACCAGCCAAGAATGATCACACTGGTGTGATCGTACGCGTGAAAGGGTTAATCCAACTATAAACTCTATCTGTTATTCATATCTTATTAAGATTTATCAATAAACCGTCTTTCCAAACCATATCATAGGCTTTTTCAATGTCAAAGAAAACTGCCATCACTGATTCTTTATTAACTTTAGCTTTCTTAATATCTGTTTTGAGACATATAATAGGGTCCATAGTTCCTCTCCCTCTCCTAAAACCATTCTGATGAGTTGATAAAATTCCTTTACATTCAAAATAATATATTAGTCTCTCTGTAATCATTCTTTCCATTATCTTTCCAATATGTGCTATTAGTCAATAATTCTTTGGATTTGATGGATGATGAGATCATACAGATCCATCCAAATCCATTCATAACTATGTTTTCAAACCTTAAAACTGATGCACACTACAACACACACATCTTATACTTATTCAGAGAAACAAGTATTCTTGGTGACAGTGATATGTAGTGCAACATCTTACACAAACTCAACTCTTAATGGACAAATGAACGCATGCATGACAGTTCTTCAATCTTCAATCTTTTCCCATCATGTTTGGACTTATGTTCATACGTTGTTCATAACGTTGTCAAATGGTTATGGTTCGGAAAGTGAGAAATGCACCAGTAAAACTTTAGTTTTTCTTACTTTGTGTTTGGACTATCCAAATAAATTCTACAGGAGGAAAGAAGGGTGTCCCCCCACTCTGATGGAACCAGCCAATCACAGCACGGAAATGGAGAGGCACCAAAAGACACTCCTTGTTTCTGAGTCTGCCACCTGTCAAAGAAAAGGACTGTAAAAGAACAACAACATTCTGAGTCTGAGTCTTGTAAAAGAATTGACACTAACAGAACAACCTTTGTTCTGAGTCTCCAGCACATCCAGGAGACGCTAACAGATCATCTCCTTCTGAGTCTTTCATCCAGAGACTAACAGATACCCGTACTCGGCCTAAGTCCCTTAAGGGAAGAGGCAATAACAGCTACACCTTTCTAAGTCTGCGGCCCGCAAGGGTGAAATAACAACAGATACCAAGTCCGAGTCTCCAGCTTTTGAAGCAGCAACAGATACACATTCTGAGCCTCCAGTCTACGAGGAAAGAGATACTCTACGTTCAGAGTCTTCATCCAGCGAGACAACAACAGTTGCAGCATCCTGAGTCTCCATCCTAAAGAGACAAAGCAGATTGATCAAGTTCTGAGTCTTTAGCACAGAGAGGCAGAAGACACACAGACATTTGCAACAAGGTTAATCTCGGGCGAGCAAACATTCAGGTATTTTTGCTTGCATTTTCCAAGCTAAGGACCTTTAGCATTTACTCCAGGGCCACATCTGCTTGTTCCAGATCTTAGGTGCTCCAGGAGATCAGCATCCTACATCGCGTCATGTTCAAGGCTGTCGAAATGAATTCCTGCTCCTTTCCCCATTATACGGCTAACAGCACAACTAGTGGAAGAAGTCGCCGCCACCGGACTGCTCACTCAACTACAGCGAACGTAAATATCACTTCCAAACCTCTTCCAGAGACCTTGGAATTGTTGTATATTATCAGTATATGATTTTCTAATTTACATTAGGTATTGTAAGGATCCATCCCAGCAAACACAGTACGTTGTGACGACGTCGTCAGTTCGTCGTCCTTTGGTCAGCGCGACATTACTTTATGGCGACGTTGTGAGGACGTCTTGGTAAAGTTCCATTTTTTATAATATTAGCTAACGTTCCAAATACGTCGTGGGCACGTCCTCAACAGAAGTCGCTAGTTAGTCCCATGGGGAACGTTGTGGCGACGTGGTCCCTTGTTCTCTATAGTATAGGTCTACCAGTATTTTATATACAATTTATTTACAATTGTTAAATATAAAATGCTTACAATTTAAAATGTTAGATATTTATTCGTCAAGACTGACATTTCATTTATACATGCTAGAGAGATATTCAAGGCTTTAGAATGTTGGTGACGTTCCAGAAACGTCGTGGGCTCGTCCTCTACAGACGTTGCTAGTTGGTCCCATGGGGAACGCTGGGACGTGATCCCATGGTCTCTACCCAGCATACACAGTATGTTGTGAGGACGTCGCCAGTTGGTCGTCATTTGGTCAGCGTGACATTACTTGACAACGTCGTGAGGACGTCGTGGTAACGTTCCATTTTCAGAATTTTGGCTAAAGTCCCAGAAACGTCCTGTGCACGTCCTCAAAAGACGTCGCTAGTTAGTCGCATGGGAACGTTGTAGCGACGTCGTCAGCTGGTCTCCAGATAACTTTTCATATTATTGCACTACATGTATTTGGCCTATCTTTTTAAGGTGTATACCATTTGAATAGCCTATAATAAGGGAAATATACTGAATTAATCAAGCATTTTTGAATTGTTATAGAAATATAATAATTATGCCGTCATTTAAAATGTATATATTTGTCATCAAATTAATGACAAAACAAAAACAAATAGCTTGTTAGCGAATATCAATAATTTATGCTTGTGAATGACAAGAAATTTATTGAAAAACGGCATCGGACAAGTGAACATTTAAACCAGCGCACGTCACTTTTTGAGTGCTGCGTAAGTGCGCGTGCCCGTCACTTTAACGGTCAACTTCCAGCAGACGGACACGACCGAAAAGGTAAGCGCTATAAATCTATTTTTATTCATCGTTTTTGCTAATATAACGTTAGATGTCATGTAAGATGAGTAATGTTTTGTATTTTTGAAGGTTTTCTATATTAATTTCGTAAATAAACGCCATGTTTGGTTAGCTTATGTCGCGGTCTGAGGTAACGTTAACTGCTAAAATCATGAGATAAAATTGTATTCCTTCTTTTTAGTTTAGTTTGAAATGTAACACAATAAAAAAAAACAAAAAAAAAACTTCAACCGTAATAGTTTGTTTGACTGCCTGCCAATCTCGCTTTATGTTGCTCATGCTCGCCATATTGTAAGCTTGAATATAAACTACCGTTTAAACGTTTAATTAGACCGAGGCTAACGAAATCACCTGCAGTGTATGTGGGAACAATTTCCGCATTTTCCCCTCGAGCAACAGACCTGTAAATTGTGTCATTTGCTCACTATTGGTGTTAAAGATGTTTTTTACATGCTTGCTTTTTATGCTAGTTAACGTTACCTTTCATTCACAAATAAGATCTGATACGTTCGTTTTAACAAATCTTTTAAGAAATTAGTGGTTCATTTTCTTTTAATAAGGTCCTGACTGCCAGTGAACCAGGCAATGATTCAGTCAGTTGCTTATAAGAAAAGATGCTCATTTGTTACTACCTAGTAGACTAAATATTTTATTCATTGTTGTAAAACTAACATTTTTGTCAGCAGATGGAGAGACAGTCTGGGCAGCACCAAGCTGACAACTATTATGATTATGAGTAGGGATGATTATGGAGAACAGGTACTGATTTGGCTCCTGACTTGTTCAGTACTGAAAAACAGATATAAGATACAGGACCAACAATGTAACTATAGATTTAAATTGATTTTAGTGGCTTATATGTTTATATTTCAGGCCTGCCTGACCGTTCTGTTGCCCTAGATGTGAACACATGCTGGAACTGCATTTCTCATGGTTGAAAGAGTTGCGCATCGATATCCAGACATACAAGAAGCCTTCCTGCACCCACACGACAGAATGCTCAGGAGGAGAGGTAGGTAATCCACAGGGTTGAATTTCACAATTTACTCATATCTAGATAGATATCACATAAAGGAGAAGTCTACTTCCAGATCAGAAACTAGGGGTGCACCGAAACCGGTATGTGGTACTGTATGAGCTTGACGAGTTAATATCGTTATTATTCTCACAGACATTACTCAGAAGTTTGTAGTTCTGTCAGATATGTCAAAAATAAGTAAGTAAAACAATGTGCAAGTTATCTAAAGATGGGGAGAGAGAGGGGGGCGGGGGAGCACAATTCTGTTGCGTGATCTTTATTGATGTTCGCTCACTTAGCACAGACATAATTTGGATTAAAACTAATTTGGAAATATAAAATTTATAGGGGCATTCACTATAAAGCATACACAACTTTATTGGCAAAAATATCACTGTTAGGAGATTTATAACAAATAGTTCCCTGCATTATTACAACAAAACACATGATTACAGTAGCTGCTGCAGTGGAGCAGCTCTAATGCTAATAAATTAAAGATGATGTACCATAGAGCAAAAAAATGAACAGTGAAAGTAACGAAAACTTAGGTGTAAGTGTTGAGCAAAAACTAAGTGTAGATATAACTGAAAGATATAGTCAAATCAAAAATTATTCAGACACTAGTATAATTTTTAATTTTTTTTTAATTAATGTGCAGGACACTATAGTTCATTTATGTAAATCAGCAAAATAAAGTAAAAGTGTGACATATTATACCCCCAAAAAATTGCATACAGTAAAATTGATCACTTGGGATCAAAAATGATAAGTTCCATTTTGCAGAGAAATGTTGTCTGATAGTGTGAAAAAAGATGTCTGAATAAATTTTGGTTTGACTGTATCCATTTGATAAATGAAGTTAACCAACTAACATTTTACATATTCTTTTAGTTTCTGTACCCAATATTTTATAAATTTACCGGTAAATTAAAAAACATTGATATCGGTACTCAGAATCGGCAAGTACCAAAAATAAAACCATCAGTATTGGTCGAATACTGAAAAAAAGTGGTATCGGTGCATTCCTAGTACTCACCCCCGTGTCATCCAAGATGTTCATGTCTTTCTTACTTCAGTCATAAAGAAATTATGTTTTTTGAGGATTCAATTCACCATTTTTCTTTATATAGTAGACTTCTATGGTGCCCCATGTTTAACGATCCCAAATGTGGTTGTAAACAACCTCGGCGAGGAAGACGGGTCTTATCTAGTGAAACGATCAGTTATTTTTATAAAAATAATACAATTTATATACTTTTTAATGTCAAATGCTCGTCTTGTCTTGCTCTGCCTAAACTCTTTTTTCGGTACATGACAGTTAGGGTGTGTCGAAAAACTCCCATCTCATGTTCTTCCCTTAACTTCAAAATCGTCCTACATCTCTGTTTTACCTTTTTTGTTATGGGTATTTGATCTTCTTTGCTTGTTCACTTTGCAAAGACTGGGTCATAATTTCAAAAAACATAATTTCTTATGACACTCCTTACAAATATGTATACAAACACATATACCTCAGGATGATAATTCTCTAAGTATAGTACATGCACTTAAACTTTATTTATTCATTTATATTTTTTGTTTTTTTATATTGCACTTATATTGTATTGCACCTCCCGAGCTCCTGGTCATTTTTAAACATGTTTAAAAAAAAAATTTAGTTGGCCTGAATATGACCATTGTAAAGGCTCTCCCCTAGGGCTGCATGATAAATCGCATGCGATTGTCAGGCGCATTAGTCAATAAAGCTGGTTCTTTGATTAGTAGTAAATCACCATCACTTGCATTCAGCTGGAGCGGCAATTAATACACAGAGTCGTAAATGACTGACAAGCTACGCAGAATCACGCTCATAGTCAAATGCGATTCATCTGTGATTATGAGCACAATTTTGCATAGCTTGTGAGTGATTTACGACTCCATGTATAAATTGCCGTTCCAGCTGAATGCAGGTGATGGAAATTTACTACTAATCAAAGAAACTGGCTTTGCTGACTATACGCGCATGATAATTACATGCAATTTATCGTGTAGCCCTACTCTCCCCTATGCCTAAATCATACACAAAATCATTTTGCTGTGTTTCCCACAGGATTTTTTTGAGACTATGGAGGATAGCTGGACCTTGGTCTGCGTGGGGGATCTGGGGCCATGGCCTTGTGTAAGAAATAATGTACTGTACAGTTTAAAGTTAAATTTGTCTATCTGGTGCACTTCAGTAGGGAGTTCAGTATTAAGAGCTCCAACCCATGCACAGTGTGGAAATTTAACAAAAAAGAAAGTCTATGCCAGGGTTCCTCAAATCTTACCCAGGAGGGCCAATCCACTGCAGAGTTTAGCTCCAACCCTGATCAAACTCACCTGCCTGTGATTTTCTAATGATCCTGAAGACATTGATTGGCATGCTCAGATGTGTTTGATTAGGGTTAGAGCTAAACTCTGCAGGAAAGTGGATCTCATGGGCCAGATTTGAGGATCCCTGGTCTATGCATTGACTGAACCCTCTTTTTAGATATTGTAGACTCTTAAGAGTTTTGTAAATAGGTTTTAAACTAAATATCCTAGCTAGGACACATAGTGGTAAGATAAAATTCTCTGTGAATAAGGCCCCAGATTCTGCCTTTACTTTAGAAGCTGGAGAACCACTTAAGATTTCAAAAGGCACCTTGACAGTTTGTGGCCACCATCAAAAAAAGTCTGGGGTGACTTATCCAAATTCTCTGTTATTTTTTTGTGTAGATTCAAAGGAAAGGTGAAAAATGAGGAAGTCTGGGAATGACTGAAGAAGGCAGCTGTGAGGGAAGGCAGTAATCATCAGAACGTAAGTTCTTTGAGAATGTGTGCATTATTACAAGATGTGTTTTCATTTAAATGTAGTAATGTATACTGTTGGGCAAACTTTGAAATTAATCTTAAAATGTAAATCATTTCTGTGATCAAAGCTGAATTTTCAGCATCATTACTCCAGTTGTAAGTGTTCAAAATCATTGTAATATACTGATTTGCTGCTCAAGAAACATTTCTGATTATTTTCGGTGTTGTTGAAAACAGTTGTGCTGCCTAAAGTTTTTTTTTTGTGTACACTACAGTTCAAAAGGTTGGAGTCACTAAGATTTTCTTTTCATTGGGAAGACTTTAATAGCAAGGATGCATTTAATTGATCAAAAGTGATAGTAAAGACATTTATAATGTTACAAAAGATTTAAAAAAGGCTTTTTTGTTTTGTTTATTTTTGTATTCATAAAATAATTCTGAAAAACCACAATTTACACAGAAAAATTAAGTAGCACAACTGTTTTCAACATTGATAATCAGTAATCTTTCTTGAGCATCAATTCATCATATGAGTGATCATGTGACACTGAAGACTGGAGTTAAGGCTACTGAAAAATTCAGCTTTGCCTCACAGGAATGAAATACATTTTAAAGTGTATTTGAAAAACAATAGAAAATGTTAAAAATAATATTTCACAATATTACAGTTTTGTACTGTAAGTTTGATTAAATAGACTTGAATAGACTTCTATCGAAAAACATTGAAACACAAAGACTGCAGATTTTTGACTGATTGTGTACATACATGAGCAACATTAACAGGGTGATCCTCCCTTTCATGTGCCAGAGAATGATATTGGCAGTACAGGCTCAGGATGGCGAAGAGGAGGAAGAACATGTTTGACATCAGAGTACTCGGGTACTATGGTCCTTTGGTAATGACTTTTTATTGACCACCAGATGGCGGAGTAGAGACTGTATCGAAAACTTCGAACATCAAGGCAGTTAGTTGTAAAAGCCTCACTACTTCAAAAGCCTCGTTCGGGACATCCCTACCTTTAGGTGCCACATCTACTTATCAGCAGGCCAACCCCTATGGCTAGATAGTCTTACAGTACATCAAATGAATCATTGGCTCGATGAACACAACCGTCTTTTAACTCAAACTTAAGTCTTTATTGAAAATCCGTACGGACGGTTTCGTTCCAGGGTAGACAGTCGAATAGACAAAAAACTACACACAAATTACTAGCTCTAGTTTCACCAATCCAGAGCAACCAGATTCTCTAAAGACCAAATATCAACATTTATCATAAATAATAAACAAATCAGCTTCATGTTGGATTCTAAGTGATCAAGGTAGGCTCCATCAGTAGTGTGCGCTGATGTAACATTAAACCAAGAGACGGGGGGGATTGACGTCACATCCTTTGCTCCGACCGGAAACAAACAATGTAATGAATTGTTCTACCTATTAGATTGTGTTTTTTTTAATGTCTACACATACCCCAGTCCTAAACTTAGCCCTTACTATAAAAACAAAAAACAGTTTTATTGTTGTACAGTATGACAAAAATAGCGTTAGATTGATGTGCGCATACCCAGAAGCTAGGGCTGTATTCCTTGTAGCCTTAAGCCCTTTGTCTTGGGTCCCCTCTCTGCAAGGGAAGGAAACGAGCTGTGTTCCACGGTAAAGACTGGAAGGGTTCTGGCTACTGGGCATGCGCACATCAATCTAACATTTTTTTTGTCACAACCGTGTTCCACAGTTTTTAGACACTTCACTCGCTAACTTCCTGTTTCGTAGACTCGGACGTGCATATTGCTTCCTCAGAGAGACTCTCACAGGCAACAGGAATGAAGGAATGAATGAATGAATGAATGGACAGCAGAGAGCAAGATGGTGCCATTAAAAAGAGAGAAAGATGGGGCGGTATGAGGTGTAGCGCGATGACTAGAAGTCACATGACAGAAATGTAACCAGTGTTCCTGTTAAATACATTTGACAACATAAATGCAAATGTTACTGTGTATTAGTTTAGAGTTTGAGACCATATAAGCAGCAGCATGTTACTAGACTTAATATTATGCAGTCCAGTCCAAAACTGTATTTCTACAATATCATCACCACACATGAGAAGCCCAGCCCCTCTCTCTCTCTCAGTCAAACCCACACCAGGTTGTATGGTATGAAATCGCCATTACTCATGCACCTCTATAGAAAGACTTTCCTTAAAACCACAACAGTCTCTGGTGCACTTTGCAAACATCCTGAGTGAGACTAGTTAAGGAAATGTTTCACTTTTTTGCTTTTTGCTTGTGCTGTCTGGCTGGTAAGTGATAACAAAATGTCTTTATGGCTTTAATCTGATCTCACACTAATGATATATTCAGTGCGTTTGCTGCCTAGTTTACAATATGATGTCAAATGTACAACAAAGACTTACCTGCTTAGTCAAGCTATGCAGAATACGCAGATGCATAGAATATCATTACAATCATCCTTATATTAGTAATACCTGATATTACTAAAAGCTCAACAGAGGTTTTAATCAAGTGTCAGTCTCTTACATTTCTCTATTAAAATAATACCTTTAAGAAAACTGCAATTTTTAATCTTCAAATGTTAAAAATTGTTGTAAAGCTGAAAAAGTAAAGTTAAAGCTTCAATAAAGCTTTTTAAAACTAACAATAAGATGACTTTTTTGCTTTCAGTAATAACTTTCTTTGTTCTTCAGATGTGTTTGGTGATTTAGAGGCAGTGAAGTCAGTGTCAGTGATGGAGGGAGATTCAGTCACTCTAAACTCTAATACTGAACTACAGACAGATGATGTGATACAATGGCGCTTTGGATCCGAAAACACTGTCTTAGCTACTATCAACAAAGGGACTGGAAGCTTCTCCACATCTGATGATCCTGATGGGAGATTTAGAGACAGGCTGAAGCTGGACAAGACGACTGGATCTCTGACCATCACAAACATCAAAACCACAGACTCAGGACTTTATCAAATCAGGACAAAGATCATATACAGGTTCAGAGTGACTGTCTATGGTGAGTAAACAACTAAAGTGCCAATCACCCTGTCATATATATATATATATATATATATATAATAGTCCTGCAAAATGACAAAATGATTTATAAGGCATTTAAAAGTACAACGGCATACCCTGACTGTACATAATTGTGTTGTGTAAAATATGAGGTTTGCCATTTTGTAAAAACATTTTGAAAACACAAAGAAATTCAATTACAGAATAGTTCACCCGAAAATTCTGTCATTTGTCAATGTTCATGCTGCTCTTTCCGTATAACAAAAGTATACAGTGATCAAGGGCCATTAAGCTCCAGAAAGAGCAATCTCTGTAACACCACAAAAGTAGTTCAAATGTCTTGTTAACTATGTTCAAAGGTAACATGAGATATCATAAAGTGAGGTATAAACTAAGATTGAGTTTTTACAAGATTTTCACTAGATAATGACTTTATAGTTATGACTTCAGAAGGAGAATACAGTGCAGAAATTGCATAGGCTACTGTTAGGGGCTCTTCTACGAAATGAAAGTACAACAGAAAATTGAGCATACAGTCATTTTGGAATTTATCAATATGGATCTAAGCAGTGGCTACAATCAGAAATGTCCATATTGGTACCTTAAAGGTACATATTAGAACCTACAGTATACATATTAATATCTAAAAGCTACAAAAGTGCACCTTTTGAAAGCTATACCCCCACAGTGACAGCTTTTGTACCTTTTTTTAAGAGAGTGTAGGATCATTCATATGATGAGATTAGCGGCATATGAATGTTTCATGAATCACACATGAACCCTGTCCTAAGCTGATTTGTACACTCGGATTTGCACTTGTTTCTACGTTAGATTGATAAATAAGCTACTCTTAAATGTGATGTAGAAACTTGCTTTTTCTGTAAAGCTGCATTGATTTGTATTGTATACAAATAAACAAGAGTTGAATTAAAAATTAGGCCCAATCTGTTTTTGTTTAAGATGTATACAGCGGAATGGGGGAAAGTCTCAAGTCACGTCTTTAAAATGTTGAACTTATTTCAACTTGAGTGTTGCATTTTTTTAAAATGCTGTTTAAATGCATGAGATGCTGCTAAAAGCACTGTTAGCAAAGTCCTGACAGCAAAGGTTAAACACATCCAAGTATCATGTGCTTATAAATGAAATGTATTTATTCTCTCTTGTTTTCAGCTCGTCTCCCTGTTCCTGTCATCACCAGTAATTCTTCACAAAATCCTTCATCATCATCATCATATTGTTCACTGCTGTGTTCAGTGGTGAATGTGAGTGATGTGACTCTCTCCTGGTACAAAGGAAACAGTTTATTGTCCAGCATCAGTGTGTCTGATCTCAGCATCAGTCTCTCTCTACCTCTGGACATTGAATGTCTGGATGATTCCTACAGCTGTGTTGTGGCTTATTCGTTCACAAACCGGACTACTCATCTCAACAACACTCAACTCTGTCCAACATGTTCAGGTACATCAGAAGTGATATTAATGATTTAATGAGCTGATTTTTGATCTACTGTTGTTAGTATCAAAAGTATCAGTGTTTACTGAAATGCAACATTGAAATGCATCTCTTTGTCATATTTACCTTTCTTCAGATTGTGTCCACTGCTGTGGTGTTACTGAAGCAGTGATCCGATTGGTCATCTCTGCTCTGGTGGGGGTGGCTACTGTTGTTGTGCTGGCTTATGACATTAGGCCCAGAAAGAAGAACAGCAGAAAAGACCAAACCCTCACACCGACTAACTATACACTCATACCAGACAGCAGGGTGATATTTACAAAATAATACATGGACCAATATGTAACAAATGCAATGTGGGATAGTATACAGTCAACCAGTTATTATAACAAAACAAACCTTGAGTGACAGGCGTCCCAATTTGTTACACGAACCATATGAAGAGTTCAGATACAAAAGGCTCTAAATCCATCTGACGTATTTCTTTAAAATGAGCATTTCTTTCTGGCTACTTTGTATAGGTTTCTATGTAAGTACTGGTACTTCTGATTGGGCTGAGGCTGGAATTTAGCGAGTTTGAAGTAAAAGTATTTGATGGACGTATAATATGTGTCGAGAGCATTCACTCAGTATCATTATCTCATTTTTGAACAAGATGGCTTTTAGCTGGTTTTGCATCTGAACTCTTCATATAAACAAGAGACCGTGAAATATTATTCTGGAGTTTAACCAACTTCATTGCTGAGCTGAGGCAACAGTAAAAATGATTTTCCAAAACAATTCATGGTCACACAAGTAGGAAGTATTGTGAAAATTAAACATTACATTGCACTAATAAAATTAAATGAATAAAATTTAAGGTAGTTCACCCAAAAATGAAAATTCTGTCATCAATAAATCACCCTCAAGTAATTTCAAACCTGTATGAGATTCGTTCTTCTGCCAAACACAAAATAATAAATAATACCGACTAATTGCCGTTATCAGTTGACTTCCATAGTATGGAGAAAAAAAAAAATACTATGGAAGTCAATGGGTACCATGAGTTGTTAACTACGAACATACTTCTAAATTACTTCTTTTACATTCAACAAAAGAAATTAATTCACACAAGTTTGGAACAACTTAAGGGTGAGTAAATGATCACAATTGAAATTTTTGGGAGAACTGTTCCTTGCAATTATGCTCATTAAATTTATCTGTGCATCTTGAGTGATGAGTCTTTGTCTTTTCTTTCAGAAAGTTAAAGAGGATGAGGCGGTGTATGAACAGTGTTGGGAAAAGTTACTTTTAAAAGTAATGCATTACAATATTGAGTTACTCCCTAAAAAGTAACTAATTACATTACTTAGTTACTTTTTATGGAAAGTAATGCGTTACTTTACTTTTGCATTACTTTTTAAATCTTGGCAGGGTTGCTTGTTTGTTTTTAATATAAAAAGTTCTATTTTTGGCAAATGTAAAAGCCTTTTTTTACACCAAAAGCCTCAGGCTTTGAGAAAAGTAAATTCATGTCTGTACAGTAGACCACAGAACAAAAAATAATGTAAAAAAATAAATAAATAAAAGAAAGCAAATGTTAGATTGTCTTGAGTAATTTTTGCTTAGTATGGTTGAATTTGATCATCGAAGGTTGGCAGCAAAGACATCTGTTAATAAAATGATATTAAATGCATAAAGGATATTTGTATTATTTAACATATTTTATTATTTTGCAGGTTTGTGTCATATTCTGAGTTGAATTCCACTGTTTTTATTCATTTTGAGGAATACTGAATCTGTTTTTTGTGAGTGAGATGAGTTCATGTTCACATTTATTCTAGAACTAACACCTTACTCCCGATTCTTCTCAACATGGGGACAGGAGAGCTTTTAATCAATAAATGGGGGCAAAAGTAACTAGGGTTACTTATTTGAAAAAAGTAACTCAGATATTTTCTTGTCAGTTAAAAAGTAATGTGTTACTTTACTAGTTACTTGGAAAAAGTAATAATATTACATAAATCGCGTTACTTGTAATGCGTTACCCCCAACACTGTGTATGAAGGTGTGATTTTCACACCTAGTTCCAAGCAGTCTTGGGCATATACAAACACCACAAGTGATCTCAGATCTGCCTTAAAGGGCCCACAGACAAGAGAGCTTTAAGTAGGTAATTTGTGGGTGCTTTGTGGGGTTAAATTTTAATGTCAAATTTTACAATACCCTTTTATGTCCATTTATATTGTGAACATCAAATATTGAGGCCACTTGCAGTGAATTGAATCTAATGCACTGAATACATGTGCTTCCTTTGTGAGTCAAAACGAAACCTGCTGTGGCTCACGTCTATAGCTCTGGAAATAAATGTGGTTTGATCTGTTGGGTGGACAAACAGTTTATAGTTTGTAGTTCACGTGTGTTTGCTTTCGTCTTCTTTTTAGGTTTTGGAATAAAGTACAGAATCAAATGATGTTTGACAAACAATCTGAAAGATCTTAATGAGATCTTACTGTATAACTGAGAAATATGAAAATACCATATTCTGTACTTTGTCTGTGAAACATTAATTGGCAAAAAGCAGTTTACTGTATATTTAAGACCTGATATAATCATATTGTGATTTTGCAGGTAAATAGCGATAATGTGAGTAGCAACAGAAGCGAAGTTATATCTAAGAAGCTTCATCTAATCTTGTTTTCACACTTAGGCCTCATATCCTGTACTTTTTCATAATACACATCCTGTTTTTTGTCAAATAATGTCTGGTAGATCAAGATGTATGATAGTTGTTAATGTATGAACAAATAGTGAATATGTAGATGTTGCCATAGTACAGTATCTTATCTCATACTTATGCTGCCTTCATGCCATGTCATAATTACCGTAATTGATAACACGTGACATTTTACTCATAGCTTTCCATATTGTCAGACTCAGAGATAGTGCGTAAGTAGCACCAAAGTGAGTTAGTGGTGGCCACATGGTACATCTATCACTGGTCCAAGTCGTAACGTAAGGGCTTTGGCGTTGATAATGTTGCCATAGAAACACATATTTCAGATAGAGCAGAATGTCACGTGTTTTCATTTCAGTTTTAGTAGAGCATGATTTCAGTTTCTCCAGCTGACTGTTCGTCCACCAGGTGATGCTCAGACCTTCATCTCATTGGAGACATGATTTTTGAAGTTAAATGCTCAAATTCACCAAGATACTGAAGTCTGCACTGAAATGGCAAAAATCTCTTTATGAACAGGGGTCATCAGATGCCCATTTTCCAAAAGTTGATATGATCTTTAGGGTCTTAATGAAAAGTCTCTAATATATTTTGATTAAACATTCTCAATGGTTTTGTAAACAACACCCTTTTTAACTTGTCAAAATCAGCTCTGCAAAAATCAACTCATTCTAAGGGGTTGTTCCTTTAAATGCAAATGAGCTCTGCTGGCCCCGTCCCTCTCTTCTCTCTGTGGAGTGACCAGCTTGTTTACTTTAGCCGCGTTTAGCCGCTAAACTTCCTAACTATCACGTAAAAGAAAGAAAGGCGATCGCAAAGATTCATAAAAAAAAAAAAAAACATTTATATTCAAGTGAAGCTGGATCACGAATGATTCACGCAAACATAGAGCATAGGGAGGTGCATTCCCTTCACAAACAAATGTAATCTACTGCATCTTCAGCAGCTCAGATGTCTGGAGTAAATGACGACCACAATGTTCATTATTACATCAAGCAACACAACACCTCAATCACTCAGTCTGAGATGTTCTTGTCTAACTTACATCCCTGCTTCGGCATCGAAACATGGAAAGTTACTGGACTGTTACAGCTGGTCTGAGGTAAGATGCTCATGTCAATCAACTATTGTGGGAGCGGCATCTGTGGGTGTGATGGCACACCAACAGGCATCTGAGAACGGCTCGATTTGAAAAAGGGGATTTTATTTTTACAGATTAATTAAAAACCACTGCATGGATTTTTTATCATTATATGGTAGATGTGTACATACACTGCCAACACACATTAATGTTCAAACAGCATGAAAAAGTGAAGTTTGCATCTGATGACCCCTTTAAACATTTCTCATCAAGTTTCACAGGCAGCCAAATGTCATGTAGTTTGATCTGCTGGTGGACAAACAGCTCCTGCATCAGCTTGTCTATTATTAGAGGAATGTGGTCAGTGTATTTGTCAGTAGTTTGTGGCTGAAAAATGTAATTATTTTCTCCCCTATTATTATGAACAAAACATTCTAACTATAAAACATATTTACAGTTAAATTAAACCCCAACACTCAATTAAGAGTCAGAAGTCAAACAAGGAATTATCATCCATCATTAATGAACTACACAGATTGACATCCGATCATCTCACAACATCAGTAAATACAAATTTTTAAATTAGAATTCATTACTTAAGCACTTCACTGCTATTAGTTTTCATACAGGAGCAGAATTCATTTGAAAATATAATGAGACTGATCATTTTCATGACTTCCTGTGTTCAAGGAAATGGAGGTGAGAACAAACTGTGACAGAGGTTCAGACTTGTTGAGAAAATACCATAAACACACACCACATCAGCTCAGATGTGTTTCAGACATTGGTATTTAAGTAAACCGTTGAAGAAAATGTTTCTCAAATTAGTTGCTAATGCTTCTGTTCTGCCACCATGTAATACATCACTGATTAAATGTAAGGAATCAAGTGATTTTAAAGATTTAATCTGTGACAAACTGTTCTTCAGGAGTGTTTGCTGATACAGATGAAGTGAAGTCAGTATCAGTGATGGAAGGAGATTCAATCACTCTAAACCGGTTTTACAGAAATGATGGATGATGATCTGATTCTGTGGAGGTTTGGAAATGAAAACACATTAATAGCTCAAATCAATGTACTGGCTACAAGCATCACTGTATATGATGATGTTCTTGATGGGAGATTCAGAGACAGACTGAAGCTGGATGATCAAACTGGATCTCTGACCATCACAAACATCACAGCTGAACATGATGGACTCTATCAACTACAGACCAACAGTGTGATCAAGAATTTCAGTCTCACTGTCTATTGTGAGTTAAATATTGGTTTCACCTAATTTATTTAGTAAACCCATATGGAAATGTAATGTATGTGCTTATATGAAATACCCATATATTGAATACATGTTTTATATATGCCATATCCATATATGATTCCTATTAGAAAATGGAACAATTTCATATATTGACATATAAGTCTACCCCATACAAAAATATGTTTATGTATGTATAATACATGTATTGCCATATGTAAAATGTACATAATTATTAATATATGTGAGATATATGTATGTTTTTATTATGTTATATACAAATTAGACATATATGCATGAAATATATGGTTTCATATATTTAATATTTTAATATGTGATCTTTGATCTTTAAATAGAGGTTGTAGACACATGTAAGACACTCTACACTCTACAAAGTTGCAGTGCATTGCACATTTCACACCTTTAGCCTTAAATGTTAAATGGTACAGAAAGCTACACAAAGAAGCATCTTTATTTAAACAGAATTTATTTAAATAGAAAAAAAAAAGTTACTGACCTGCACAATCAAACAGGACAAAAAAGAAACAATTACATATATAACTGATCAAAACACTAAACAGGCATAAGAAACAGAACATCAATTATAGTGGTTCAGCTAAAGGTCTACAGGTTTGTATTCCCACAGCTTGGTTAGTTTTTGGTTTATTGCCATCCCCAGTAGGCCCCAGGTGAAGAAATTTCTGGATTCCAGCATCTGGAAAAAAAATAGTAAAAGTTAGGTTTTTATAAGATAATTACAATAAATTTTCTGAACCATATATGATTTCAGGAAATGCACAACATTCAAAAGCAACTTTTTAGCTTTGGTAGTGTTGGGTGGTACAGTAAACTAAACTTGATTTTAGTCAACATGATATTAAAATATAAAACCTGCTTAAATCTTGCAATCCAACATTGTACCAAAGTTTAATTTAGGTTTTTAGTTAGAACTGTGCCTATATCTTAAAGTGATTAACTACTATAAGATGACAAATATACTGAGTATTAAACATGGTTGGTAAAGTTAAAGATTATTTTAAAAATGCAGAATACTCATTACTTATGTAATAATTATAAATTGTAGTTGTAAAATATTCCCAGATACCACAAGGACATGGCAGAACAACGACAGAGCACAGCCTGCATGCCCATTCAAATAATATGTCTCTATATACATGAAGAACTAAACTATAGTAACCCAAATGCTCAATGACAGAGTTCACAGCTAAGGTTACAATTTAATTTGCTATTTAGCATCAATAAAATAAAGTGTTTACATTCATAATACCTAATATGTGCATCGAGAATGTGGCCTGGAGAAAAGAAATAGAGGGGTGGAACTATGACATGGGTTTTTGAATGACAATTTTGATTAAATCCCCTAAAATAAGGTCCACGGTTCACACAAACTCATAATATTTTCACGTTTTATTCTATGACATAAAACACACCAGTTAAACCCCACTCTTGATTTTTTTATTTTTTTAAACTGTTATGTTTCTTAAAAAAGGTGGTTGCTAACATGCTGCTAAATGGGACTACAGGCCCTGTCGGAGGCATTAAACATCATGACGCCAAACAGTTTATCAATTTACAGTATTTTCCAATTGTAGTATAATTTATAGTACAATTAATTGTAGAATAATCAATGAATAGTTTCCCGCATGCAACACAAGTCTTCGGATGGAAGATGCTCGTTTGATCGCTTTCCTACTGATATGGGGACTCTCTCTGTATTTCTACCATAAATATTACAATTATTCCATATAAACACCACATTTACTGCCTCTGTCACAGTCAAAGTGAAACTTTAATAATCTATAGTGCTTAAAGCCACGTTAAAAATAAATGTTTACGGCCACATGAAGCTGTTAGAAAGCAGATAGATTAAGGATTTTCTAGAAGCAAGGATAAAATAATATTTTGTGTACCCACCCTAACAAAATGATAGCTGAAATGTGGTACTTCATTCACTAAAA